>JARVGV010001587.1:5109156-5121183 GCA_031762435.1 Hypsolebias longignatus | reverse complement strand
GGTCTCTCTTGAAAATGAGTTCTCGTGGCTCAATGAGACTAACCTGGATAAATAAAGGTCAAATGAAAAAATATATACTGTGACCGACCACTAGGGGGCTCCACTCACACGCAGATGTCAGGACGTTTTGTTTTTAAAAATACAGTATGTAGAAAAAAAAATTACATATGCAACATATATTTTTATCAGAGCTTAAAAGTATGTTATTCAAAGTGTTTAGCATAATTTGTTTCAGTTGTTTATGTGTAATGCCATGATAAATGCATATTTATACTGTTTGAAAACAGCCTGTTTTACATAATGTGGTGGGTTGCCAGTTGGGCTTGTTTTCATAGAGCTGGTTGCTTGTTTCTATAGCGAGATCTGGCAACACTGCTCCCAGAAGAGCTGGAAGAGGTGGCTGGATCTCCCTGCTCAAGCTGCTGCCACCAAGACCTGACTTTGGAACAAGTGGAAGATGATGGATGGATGAATGAATTAATGGATGGATGGATGAAATAACAGATTATATTTATATTAACTGCATGCACCTTTTCTATGTTACAAATCCAAATACATCATCACCCATCTTTTAGCAGCAGGAGATAATTAACATAAAAGCACAAAGAAATAAAGTGCCAAGTCTTAAAAAAATAATATTTAAACAATGTGTCTCTTTGTGTTCCCTCTGATTACCTGTGACTGGTTGATATTCAGAGAAGGTATCTGACTAGTTTTTCAATATCTTGTGTAAAATGTATTTAATCAAGAAACACAACAAATATATACTTTGCTAACTGTCGTCACAAATAACTTGCCTTTTTCTTTTGCTTTGTTAGACTTGGCAGTCTTGGTGTGACTTGTTACTCCATGAGCTTGTTGTTGGTCAAGAGTTCCTGGTTCAACACTTGAAGTGAAGACGACGCCGTGATGCTCGGTGGCAGCTTGTTTTTTAGACGGTTGAGATCTCACTGTGGTGGGAGGGGAAAAGGGTTGATATAACTTAAAAATAATTTGTTTGGAACGGTTTTGTTTTTCAGAACATGGAAGACTTTACTGTTATCAAGACATTTTATCTCCAACTGCTACCTGATCTCTGCTGTGGATCCTTCTGCCTGGGCCTGTTGCTGGTTTTTGACGAATCCTTGGAAAAGCCGCTTTGCCGTTGCAGAGTTGTGATTCGGTTTCTGACGTAGTCCTTCACACCTCTCCACGAACGTTTCCTTAGAGCATGTGGCTCAGCTTCGAGGCACCGAATGCAGTCGTCTTTCTGAGGTATCTTCTGCTCGGTGATGAACTGCATCAGGTGTTTTTCAACGGCACTAACCTCCGACTCCTTCCATATTTGTTTGGTTTTGGCCGGGTGCGAGTCTGAGACAGAAGGGAGGAAAAGGATTTTAATTTAGCTCCTTTTGTTCAGAACTTGTCCAATGGCTCTACCAGGTGAAAGGTACTCTACTGTCACCACTGGCTCATGCACTGGATCAAAGCTAAAACTTAATGTAATCTACAAGACAGTTTAGGACAGCATTTACCGGTAATTGGACCTATTGCTTTTTCTAGCACAGTACCCTAAAAAAATAGTATTTTAGCTGGAAATAGGCACAATATAAACTTAATACTAAAAATCCAACCATCCACTCAACATCTGGGAACTCTGCAATTTAGCAGCAGATCTATACATATGCACTTGAATTACCTGTGAGCAAAAATGATTACCGTACCTTCAAGATCCACGTTAGTGTTTTCACACATGCTGTTCTGCAGCAGAGCTTGAATCTGATTATTCGGGCCAAAAATTTGTCTGGCCTCCGTTTCATCCAGGTGAATCAGCTGTAGCATTGTTGAAAAATGTTTCCGAAGCTTGCGCAACGTCAGAGTTGCGGGGTTTTTAGCTCCACATTCTTTAACGTATCTCTGGAAGCAGCTTGACCCTTGGAAGGCCGATAATCTATCGGTTCGGGCAAACACGTACGGGTTGTCACTGTGGACGCCACACGTTTTCCGAACGCTTATCAAAAGCTCCATAGCCGACTCAAACGAGGGCTTTAGCAAAACGGGGACCATTCTCCCAGTGTTCCCTCTGATGTCCACTCTACTGAAGAAACCACACAGCGTCCGTTCCAAGTTTGACACAGATGTGTCCATGCCATCAAGAATGTCTGATTTTTTCCGTAACATGAAGGCCTTTATTTGTATCGAAGCCACCTCTGAAGATTTCCTCCTGTTGAAAGCAATTATCTGAGAAAGTACCACTTTGGCCAAATCCGTATAGTTTTCTGTACAAACGTTCTCTCTGAGCTTCTTCTCAGCAAGAAGATAAACTGTCTCCATGTGGAAGTACAGACATTTCACATCTTCAACGAATGGCACGATTTTCTCGTTTTTTCTTTGAGTTTTCCTCATACCTGTCAAAGCATGCGAAGAAACTTGCCTCTTCCATTTATTTTCGTACAAGGAGAGAAAGGTTTTGCACGACTCTTGGACTTTGGTATCACCGGATTTAATGGCATTCTCCTCTATAATGCCACAGATCTTCTTTAAGTTGTAACCAAGCTTATAAGCCAAGGATGGAAGGGTGTAGGTTTTCTTTTCTGGGTCATACCCTGCTACAACTTTTACAGCAGACACCACATGTCTGAAGTTGGACGGGTCAAAGAAATCCTGCAGACCCTGCATAGGAGTTGACTTTTGAGCCTCGAGCACGAGTCTTGCTACGTGCCGAAGGTTTTGTCTTAAATACTGATGGCTCTTCACGTTGAAACCAGCCTCATTAAATATGTACTCCCCAAACTGCAAGAGCACTGGGTCATCCAAGATAATTTCTGTCACCTCATTATATACCATGTCACCCAGAATGTCCTTGAACCCCTCACTCAAGTTATCACAGCCTTTTGCAAGAAGGGCACACCTCGAAATGACGCGCTTTTTTTTCTCTACTGGTTTGTCTTCTACATTTTCGTTTAGAGGACACCTTTTCATGTGGAGCAGTAAAGTTTTTTTTCTATAGAGACCAAGGCAGTGAATACAGGGAACAAATTCTATTGATTTTGTTGTTTTTTTAGGTCTTACTCGTGCGGCAAGCTGTCCTTTTCCTGTTTTCAAAACTGCCTTATTATGAGCAAAGTTCCCTTGGTTGGTTAGTTTGGTCCAAATGTTTTTTCTTTCCTTTGAATTTGCAGGATACTGGAATGCAATAGCAACTTCAGCTTTGTAACTGTGTGAATTTGTAAGGTGTCTCGACATTTTGATCACGGGTTTCGAACAAAACAAACAGTAATTCCTCTTTGTAGAATGCCCTTCTTTCTGCTTTGACTCCACCACAGCTTTAAAGAGCTTCTTCTGCTTTGTTCTAGGTGTCCTTGTTGAAGGAGAGGCATTTTTCTCGTTGGGCAGCGGATCCTCTTCTTCTTCTTCCTTGATTGTCTGTGTGGTTGGTGTCTCATTCGTGGGACTTTTGGGACTGCTGTCAACATGATCATCCTCAGAGTTGATAGCATCCTCAGACGGACAATCTGAAAGACTGTCATCATTTTGAGGTGTGTAATCAGACTCGTTGTCGCCTCCTGACTCACTACAACTTTCTTGCATTTCCTGAAAAAAGTAAAAGAAGGGCAATAAATGAAAATTAAACATCAACTTATTCCTAAATTAAAATAGCTAAATTGTAATTCACCACAGATAGATTTAGAAAGGGATAATTATGCAACATGTATTAATTCAGTCTGTGCAAATTTCTGTCCTTAAGAACTCTAGCGTATAAAAATCTAGTAAAAATGTACATTTCAATAAGCGCAAATAAGAACAGTAGCAAAACCCATGCAAGTTAAACCTTTACTCCATAACTCTCACCGAATAGTTGTTCTGTTTATTGCGATGTGGACAGGGTTGAATCATCACGAGATTTTAAGAAAACAAATCTTCAGAAAACACAAGATGACAGACAAATTTAGTGTTTTGCTGATTGACCTACTCATCTGTCAGTAAACTTGTTACTGTTGTTTTATTTATTTATTTATTTCTGGCAACAAATAGATTAAACTGAAAATTTGTTTTAGCTCTATTATTACTGGTAACAATAATGATATAACAAACTTAAACTGCCTGGAAGCCTGTTAATGAGAGTCCATACCATCAACTAACTTATATTATAATACTAGACCAAATGTCACCACCTTCTCTGGCTGTTGAGAACTGAAGCCGGCAGGACCTCAGAGTCTGTGCACTAAGGATGTGGGCTTTAAGTCCCGTCTACATCCTCACGCACAATCATGGTGTCATACGACCTTTCTTTTAAATATGAACTCATTACAGTAATTGCAGCTAACCCTGTTTGAAAAATAAATATTTGAACATACAGCAGCAAGACAGAACCCCATGAATCAAAAAGAGATAAGTTAAAAAATGTATCTGAGATGCATTTCTTTTTCATAATGATGACCAGATCCCGTTTATTTACATGGAGCGGGCAGAACTTAGAACCTTTACTGTTCCCACTTCCTAGATCCCATATGGGGTCTATTATATTATATGCCGATGGTCCAAACATAATAAATGCAACTTGTGACTGTAACAATAAGGGAAAACGGCAATGTTCAATACAAGTATACATGTTTATTCCAAAGCTGCACTGTTAAGGATGACGAAGAGTAAAAATTAAAGGTACCTACCTCTGATTCAGCTGGTGACATTGGCTCTTCAGGCTCATCAGACACACTCTGTTGTTTATTACAAGACAAAGAAGATACACCGTTAGCTGAAACTCAAGACTGAAAACAGGAATGTAACAGTCAAAAACTAGATGAAAAACCATAAAAGTCAATAGATGCAGTCACTCAATAATTTGTAGTTGAATGTTGAGTTACCTCTTCTTCTTGTGCATCACTGGCCTCAGTCTGCTGACATGGAGGTGACACATATTCTCAATGAGTGGTGCATTTTAATGTTATCCATGTTTCTCATGTTATTCAAGTATAATATAATAGTAATAGTATTAAAGTTAAACCACAAGGTAACATTTTAACCCACCTGTAACGCTTTGTTGGATGCCTGCTCATCATTACCGGCATCTTGAGGCAGAGACTCCAACTTAATGGAGAAACATAAAAAGGTCAACGTAAAATAAAACAAAATTACATCAACTATCCGACTCTTGTGTTTATGAAATGAAAAATTATGAAGCTAAACAAAATAATAATTGTCTTACTGCCTTAAACTTACAAGTTTATTGACGTTTTCCAGCTGGTTAATTAGTTGTGTACGTAGATTTAAAATTAAGGAATGCTTCTTTTTACCAACAGGCTGAAAGAAAACAGAAAGGAAAACCTTAGTGTGTAGTAAACAGGTATAAACCTTCAGTGATTCTTCAAATCTCTGTAAACAGCAAGAAATGTCCAGATGATGCAGGAATATAAAAACCAGTGGTTCCAGCTGCACTCGAGGTTCAACAGTAACAAAGAAAAGTCTAAATGTTTTGCATACGACTTGTAACATGCATCATTCCTGTTTTGCTGGACTTTACAGACATTTATGAAATAAATTTTAAATGTTAACATTACTTTTCCATCTCAAAGTAAATATAACTTCGTTTCCAGGAAAAAATTTAATGTTTTGTGTTAGAACAAGCCAGTGGACCCCGAAGAACCACACAGAGGTCATTTTCACACCTGATAGTCTGGTAGACTTGGATCGATTGGGGACCAAAATTGGGAACGTTTGTTTACATTTTCAGCTGGTGTGGTTCGTATTCACATTGCACCAAGTCAATCGAGACAACCTGTTCCCCCCCTCACCTGAGGTGGCGCTACACCAAGAAATACTGAAGGAAAAAACATGAAACCCTCTGAAGAAGACATTGAGCGCAACTTACTTCTGGAAATAAAAACAAAAATGGAGTGACGTCAAATTTTAGCAGTTTTATCATTTCTGTTTTGTCTGTGGCACATGTGCTAAACAAACATTTTTCTACAATGGACTCAGCATGAGCGGAAGACTTAGTTTAGCATAGTTAGCATTTAGCATATTTCTTAGTTCATGTCTTGGATCTTACTACCGTTTTTCTTTACAATTTGTATTTTTGTTGGATGTAACTGGGACCCTGTGTACAGTTTCATTCCACCTCATGTACCACATGTGATGTGAATGACAATAAAGAACTTTGAATCCTTGAAGATGAGCCAGAAGACCATGGAGAATGTTGTTTTTCATACAAGGCGACAGACATAAATGCGCGTTTGTTTTTAGAGATGCACCGATCCGATGCCAATATCGGTATCGGTCCTGATATCGAAAATTTTCTGGATCGGGCATCGGTGACAATGTGACCAATCCATGACTGGGCAGATCTAACGCGCTGCGTTGTCATGACCGGGCCGGTCCATAGAACGTGTTTAATGTGCGGTCCCAGACAGTCACAGGCTTTGATGTGGTTTTACGAATCGGCACTAAAGAAAACTAAAGAATGCACAGCATAAAATTGTGTTAATCTACTTGTTGAGGAGGATGCAGATGAGCGGCTGCGCGTCCGCTGACCCGCCGGTTGAAATGGACTTGCGATCTGTCCAGGGTGTCCCCCGCCTCTCGCACAGTGATGGTTGGACATGGGCACCAGCGACTCCCGCTACCCGAAAAGGAAGAAGCGGGTAAATATAATGGATGAATAGATGGGTTGATCACGCACGCATCTCCGCACCTCCCGTCATCTGCGGTGAAGGAATTAGAAGTAAAAGCCGAAGAGAAAAAGAAAAACACATAGAAAAAAAAAAAAAAACCCGAAGCGATTTAAAATGGCCTTATATTTTTTCAAAATGATTTTACTTAAACAAAAACAAAAACCGCCTAATTACATATCGGATCTGCCTATTTCTGTCCAAATCACAGAGATGCCTATTCACATTAGTTTAGTACCATCACAGGACCTTGGAGTTCAGCAAAATATAGTAGGCAATGTGCAGGGGAATTTTCACTTTACAAATTACTGACATGGCCGATTCGCACGGGATTAATAACAGACAATCCCTGTAATTGTTACAAATAGTGTGTGGTCCCCAGGTCAAATTAATCCAGTGCAAATAGGGATTTTGATGGTAATATACTTGTAAATGGAGGAATATTTACCTTCTGTGATGGCTCGTTGTCGACAGGAACAGCTGGGGTAGACTCACTGGCTGCTACTTCTGAAAACAAACAACAACAAATAAAACCAACAACAGACAAGTAGGTAAATTAATAAAAGACCTGACTATCAGTGTCCCTGTTAAAACTGCTTACTCAAACCTTTACATCGTAACTTCCTTTCACACAAAAGAAAACAACCAACAAAATAAAAGCTTTAGATCAAGGTTTAAATCAAATCAAACTCGGGATGTTTGATTCCTTGACGACTGATGATAAATGAGAAACGGCAGTTTAAAACTACAGCTTACCATTGTTTTGTGATGAGGGCATCCACTGGGGATGCTCCTGAGAAGTAGATGAGTCGTAGCTGTGAGAGGATTCATCAACACCCGTCGGCTCTCTGCGTCCCCCAAATGTTGCCTGAGACATATTTGCACTCATCCCACATGATGGCAGGTTCAAGGACTGATCTTGAGCAGCTACAGCCGGATCGGGAAAAGCTTTGTAGGAGTTATTGGCTGGCAGAGGTGGGAAGTGCTGGGAGGAACAGGGCTGTGGTCCTTGGTTTGGTTGGGGAAGAGATAATGAAGGGATAGTTTTTCCTTGGTTTTTTCCTACCCACATGGATGAAGTGTGAGGAATTTGCTGAGCAAACGACATCAGGTGAGAAGTACCGAGCGCAGCAGCGCTGTTGTGCGAATTCAAGTTGGACATGAGAGGGGCAGCGCCGTGACTGTTGGTGTTCATGTTGTTCGTGCAGCTCTGACTGGACGCCTGCGGGTGGTTGTACAATAGTTGCTGATCAGACGACAAGTTCAGACCGAGATGCTGAGAGTTGGTGTGGGGGTTGATGCCAAGTCCTTGCGTAGAAGTTGTGGGCCAGACGTGGCCATGGTTTATCCATGTCTGAAAAGGTATGTGGTTTTTATTTGCTGCCGAGTTGTCCATTTTTCAACAACATCCAGTTCGTTGCTTGGAGTGTCTTTTTCTGTAGTTGTGTCCTAACAGAAAAACAGCAGAAATTGTAGGCCTTAAATGTTGCTCAGACATCACCTTGTGCATGCACTACACAATTTCATATACAATACTTGTTTCCAATAAAACAGTATTTTTTTTGTTATCTTTAAGTGTTATTGAACATTAGTATTGCAAGATTTCCAAAGGAAAAAGTTTAAAGTCTGAACAAAATCAAGACAAGATCTGACATTTTTAGCCAATAACTCTTTGGGAATAATCTTAATTTAAAAAGAAAAAGAAAAAGAAAAAAGAAAAAAAAATTAATCAGTTACAAATAAAGTCCAGTTGTTTTTGCTTTTAACCTGGTTTGAAGTTACCATAAGTTGACAGAGTATCTGCACCAGCGTATCTAGATGAATGAAAAGTGGTGCAAATGTATTGATGTAGTTTTGGAAATCATATAAAGTACACAAGTTCAGTTAAATAAGAATTAAATTACAAGTAAAAGGCAATAGTTTTAACTACTTTGACTTTGTTGAGGGAATTTTTCTTGAGTCCGGTAGAATAATTGTTTCTTTTCCCATTAAGATCATCACTTATTTTGTAATATACTGTATTTATTACCTTATAAATTTGTTGTTGCATATTTGCTATTAAATACATTTCAGATAATTATTTGCTGTAATCTCAAGGTAAATGTCTCAACACAAAGAGGCAAATAAAGGAGATATAAAAATAACAACCCTTAAAATAAATTATTCATGTTTAAGCACATATTCACCAAACTGTGGGAGTCATAAATCAGACTGGGTTGTAAATAGACCTCGGTTAAACGCCGCAAATAAATTAGGACCTTTAGTGCAGTACGTTTTTCTGGGCTTTAAGTCCATATTGTCTGTCATTATTAAAATAAAAACTGCAAGTGAGAGCCAAAGTTGTTTTTAAGTGAGCAAACCTACAAATTAAATCAGCAGAGAATCATGATTAATTCATCCATAGAAACAGTATTTATGATCAAATATGTTGCTCCTCGTGTTGGGTTAACAGTATGTAAAATAAAAAATAAAAAAAATACTAAATTACTCCCCAATCCAAATCAACTTGCAGCTAAATGATTAAACTGGTAAATATTTATCTTATAAGTGATTTCGTCTAACACACAACCGCTGCAGATATTGTATTTAGCTAGCTAGCTGCTAACACGCTAAAGAAAAAAGCGCGATATCGGAAATATTCAAAATTTTAACGACTTAAAACCACAAACTGAAAAAGAAACGGGCCTTTTAAGGATAAATGCATTAAACGATGAGTAGAATGAGCCGTGAAAACATACCGAGATGATATGAGGCCGTTGTTTTCTTTACATTTCCACAATGAGCTAACGCGGGACTTCACTTCCGTTTATATTTCTTCAAAATAAAAGCATAGCTTCTACCAATTTAAAATGTGAACGTGACTTGAAACTTGTGATTAATAGTGACTGCAAATTAATATGGATTACCAACATTTTTTTTTTTTTTTTGACATCTTGATGCAGTTTCTTTTGTAAACACGTCAAAAATTCTTCTTTTGGCTTTTCCTCTTCCATCTCATTTTGTCCTCTGCATCCTCACTCCAACTACCTCCATGTATCCATATACAGTATCTTCTCTGTCTTTTTCCTGGCATCTGCATGTAACATCCTTCTACCCACTGTCTCCTCTGGACATGTCCAAACCATCTCAGTCTGGCCTCTTTGTCTCCCAGTTGTTCAACATGTGCTGTACCTCTGATGACCTCATTCATAATCTTATCCATCCTTGTTACTCCTATAAGGAGAACCTCAGCATCTTCATTTCTACTTCCAGTTCTGTCCCGTCTTTTTGTCCATGTCCCTGTCTCCAGACCATACAACATAGCTGGTCTCACACTGTTTTGCACTTTTCCTTTGACCTTTGCTGACACTTTTGTCACAAATCACTCCTGAAACTTTTCTCCATCCACTCCATCCAGCGACAATGACAAAGATTAGGAGAGAATATAAAAACATGGCGCGTTACTGTGAACATCTTCTCTTTCAGTGCTTCAGGACTTCCAGTCGTAAATACAGGAATTTGTGACTCCATCTATTTTTGGTTAAAGTTGGTAAACATTGTAATAAGGTCAAATAAACAAATGAAAACCAACAAAGTCCATGCTCAATAACCCAGGTATACAATCCAACAATTTTCAGTCAGGTCATTTGGACGGTTTTTTTTTTTTTTTTGTGCTGAAACGTTGCACCTTCCATCCAGAGGGCTTCATCAGTCAAAGAAACACACAACACAAAACAGATTCTTCCCCCAACAGCTTACTCCATAGTGGTTTTGAACCAGTTTGACATGACTGTTGACGAAGGAGAGGGCCGGCACTGGAGGAGGGGGTGTGCCAAAGAGACCATCTTGGCACCCTCATAATGGTTTGTTCCACTTTGGAGTAAACTGTTGGGGGAAGAATCAGTTTTGTGTGTTTCCTTGACTGATGAAGCCCTCTGGATGGAAGGTGAAATGTTTCAGCACAAAAAAGAAGCTGTCCAGAAGACCTCACTGAACATTGTTGGAAACAAATGAAAAATTACAACCTATTTTCAAATCTGTTGTTGCTTTTGGCAATAATCTCAAGACCAAAACATTAATATTTTGCGATCCACAATGAGTTCCTGGCCTTTCTTTTGAGAACCACTTTATCAGCAGCTGCATCAGTTTTATAGCTTCTGAGAAATAAAGTGGGAAAAATTCAAATTACAAAACTTCTTTGAACTGAAATTTATTTCTGAAGTTGGCAATTGTTTAAAGCATGTTCTAAAATAAAACAAATTTTAGCTTCTCTGTTTTGAAGACAAAACTGGAAAACTGTCTTCACTGATTTGAACTTTTGTTTTTGTTTTGCCTGAAAAAGATTAAACGTTTAAACATAAAAATAAAAAAAAAATATCCTTTGGAAATGACTAGGTTCAAGTCCTGTGTAAAAACAATCACCAAGTCTTCATGTGAGTTAGTTCACTGTGGAAGAAGGGAGCAGCTGAAAGAAGAATAAAAAAAAATATTAAAAAACACTGATAGTAACATTTTACTAACTTCCACAAATGTAGTTCAGTGAGAAAAAGCTGTAAAAAAAGGAAAAAGCTCCACAAAATAATTTGTTCTATTGACGTCATTTTATCCAAACTGCAGCTTTGATTTCTTTTTCCTGAATCTTCTCTTCTTCGACTTCCTCTGAGGGCCACTGTTTCTTTGTAAAACTCTGATCCTGTTTGTGACGTACGCCCTTACGATGTGCCACGAGCGGTTCCTCAGAGCGTGCGGCTCAGCCTCGACGCACCGAATGCAGTCAATTTTCTGAGGGGCCCTGCTCTCTTCGATGAAATTCATCAGGTGTTTTTCTACGGCCCGAATCTCTTCCTCTTTCCATCTTTGTACAGTTCTGCAACCCAAGACTGTGGGAATAAAGAACAAAGGAAATGCATACAAACTTCATTAATCTGATCAATATTCGTTCATTTTTGTCAAGTTGTGACAAACTTAATTTGGACAGAGCAATAAAGCTCCTATAACTCAACTCCCTTTGATCTGCGAGTCAGATGTATAAAGTTAGATTTAGGAGTTTTTTGAGATTCACACTTTTCTTTTCTTCAAAGTTCATGCTCAATAACCCGGGTAAAAAATCCAAAAGTTCAGTCAGGTCCTCTGGACGGTTTCTTTGTGTTGAAAACGTTTCGTCCTTCATCCAAAAGACTTCATCAGTCTTGAGATGTTGTGGCTCCTCAGGCTGAAGAAGTCCTTTGGATGAAGGGCGAAACATTTCAACAAAAAAAGAAACCGTCCACAGGGCCTGACTGAACTTTGTTGTTTTGTTTTTCTTTCTTTTTCCTTCTAAAAATAACAATGGCAAAAATAAAACTACATAAAGTTGTCAGATTAAAATCCAACTGACACTAACAAAATCAATACAGTAGTC
>JARVGV010001587.1:5011542-5022976 GCA_031762435.1 Hypsolebias longignatus | reverse complement strand
CCCTGTGTACATAATTTCGTTTCATCACATGTACCACATGTGGTGCAAATGACAATAAAGATTCTCTGACTCTGATACTTTTTGATTTGACAGATTATCAGTTTTTCTACAATACAGACTTTAGAGATTGGTCGATAATTGTTCAGTATGGTGTGGTCACCTCCCTTCAGTAGAGGTAGAACAAACGCTACGTCTGGATCAGTGTTTTGGTGTTTTGGCAGCTACAATGACGGCAGTGTCTTTGCTCTTGCTCAGCACAAAGCCAAATGTCTTTTTAATGACACAAGTCCATCAAAATCTGCAAGTACAACACATTAAAGAAGCAGTTTTATAGACATGCGTTAACAGTATGGCTTTACATCCAAAAGAATTGATATAAATGTTTTATGGTGACAATAAAAAAACAACTTCCTTGTGTTTTGCACAGTCGTGTTTGTGCGGCTTGTGACTGCGTTCGGGCCAAACAGCATTAACCTGATTTCTGCTGTGAATCGAGCTCTAATCAGCGCTCGGTGTTTGTCTCGTTTTGACGTGAGCTCGGAGCTGCGTCGCGTTTCTAAACCCGACTGTCTCCTTTCATACGTGTCAAGATTAAAAGTTCATTGAATCAAAAAAAAATTTCGGGGCAGGAAGGTGCTACTTGTGTTTAATTTATGAGCAGCTAAGAGGCTGCTGCAGGGCACCCCCATTAGCATTGAGCTGGGGTTTGTTAGCTGAGCCACAAAAACAGAGAGTTTCATCACGGAGGGAAGAACGTCAGAAGGAAGGGGCAAAGGTGAAGTCACTTCAGAGGAACCTCAAGGGCTTCGTGGAGCCACTGAACATGAGGCATCTTTCTTTCTGCACAAAACACATTTACAGAAAACCCCCCAAAGACACGTGAGTCCGTCTGAGCTGCCCCCACACGTGCACTCCTCACGTTATGACTGGCAGCTCACAGCTTGCTGCTCCACATGAAGATAATTACCGGTACGCTGGGTGTTCTGGAGGGGACGTCACCACCGCCAGCACCTCATCTATAATCTGTCAGGGCTAGTTCTTCTTCTTGGGTTTTGTTTGGCGGTACAACACTTTGGTGCATTACCACCACAAACTTGAACAATGACGACACTTCAGAGGTTTTTATGGGCCAGATGATGTTAAATGAAGGTTTAGTAGTAAATATAGTTTAACAGAACAGTTATAAAACAATAAGGATGCTAAATGAATCAAGTGAGCTGAAACGGGACCTGAGAGGTGGAGCCAGAAACATTTATTTCACATGTTGTTGTCTGGATCAATTTTATGACTAGATTTAGATTAGACAAACAACACGCTGCTGTGGGACGAAACTCCCGTTCAGGGCCAGAGGTTGGCTGGATGACGTCGGTGTCTCCAGGTCAGGGGATAGCGCAGAAGGTCGGATGCTCCCTCATGGTGCAATTAGTGCAGGAGCAACGGCAGACAGGGGTTTTCTCCTCTGAAGCAGAACGACGTCACACTAAACGATGAGTCGGTGGCAAACAGAGGCGCAGGAGGGAGGACGCCCCGCTTCATGAACACAAACAGCGTGGACAGATTCCAGCTCCAACACAGTTCAGGTTGTGTTGAAGGTGAAGGCTGCAGAGTTCGCCTGCGACAAACTGCATGTTCAGAGCAGCAACGTGTTAAAACGTGTCAACTGAAGGGGGTTGTGACCTGCAGGCAAAGATGCAGGATGAGGCATATTTTAACTTTGAAGGAAGATAATTATCAGAAAATCAACAACGTGATGCTAAATTAAAATTCACGTCATTGATTCCTGGTTTTTATTTTTCTATATGTTTCGTTGCAGTTCAACTACTTCTGAGTACTTTCTGTTGTTTTAGCTGTTCACATTTTAAATTCTTCAGCTTATTCAGGAGACGATCTACATTTCAAAATATCTAACTTTATTTATGTAAGCAAAAGACTAGCTAAAAGTTAACGGTGGCAGAATGGTAACTTTTAAAAAGTTCATTAAAAGTAGCAAAAAAAGACAAACTCCAGTTTGCTGAAGCAGAAATCAGAGAAAATGTTTTTATATGAACAGAAAAAAATCTTCATCCTTTATATTCCAGTATTAAAAAGCTGTCCATTTGCAACTTTTAGCCTTTAGCCAACCTTTTGCTGCTTCTAGTTTAAAGCTTGTTTTACTACATTTGAATAGCCTGTGGCTAATTTTAGCCTTTAGCCAACATTTGCTGTTTTTAGCTTTTAGCGAGCAATTTGCAACTTTTAGCCTTTAGCCAACCTTTTTCTGCTTCTAGTTTGAAGATAGTTTTACTACATTTGAATAGCCTGTGGCTAATTTTAGCCTTTAGCCAGCATTTGCTGTTTTTAGCTTTTAGTGAGCAATTTGCTACTTTTAGCCTATAGCCAATATTTCGCTTTTGTTAGCTAGTATTTTGCCACTTTTAGTGAGCATTTTGCTGATTTTAGACATTAGCCAACGTTTACTGTTTTTAGCTAGCATTTTGCCACTTTTAGCTTTTAGTGAACAGTTTGCTACTTTTAGCCTTCAGCCAATATTTTGCTTTTGTTGGCTAGCATTTTGCTGCTTTAGCGTTTAGCCAGTTCTTTGCTACTTTGAATTAGTATTTTGCAACTTTTAAGTAACATTTTGCTCATCTGAACTTTTAGCTAGTGTTTAAACACAACGTGTTGACAGAACATGTAATTTCTCCAGCTGCAGGGTTGTTCTTTATCAGACGAGATGATTGTTGGAATAAAATTGACGGTCAGCCATTTTTTTAAACACCATTTTTATTTCAGATTTTTTAAAACATTTAGATGAAACTCAAACAGCTGTATGCGACACAGCAGCTAACATCAACAAAGTGCTGCAGATTTTCATGAGAGCTTCAAACTGAACTCTGAAGGGTGGTTTTGGTTCTGGAGGAGACCCAGAACCTCACAGGAACATTTATTTTCAGAACACCTCTCCTCTCTATCTGCTGCAGTTAACAGGCCACAAAGCTTCAAATGTCTCTCTCTGTCACATCGCTGGACCTGGAGTTTGTCAAAACGCACAGTGAGGTGCAGCACAACCATCGCAGAGAGTCGGATCATGAAACAGTTGAAGCAGCAAACCGTGTGGACGCAGATGAAAAGAAACAACTGAACACTTAATCTTAATGCTGCAGACACGGCATCTTCCTCCTGCTCAGACACGCAGCCAAATAATCCCACTGAGAGGAATTAAAATTACAGGAACGCCCATCTGACGGGATGAGCTAACAAAGAGAAAACTTTTAAATAATTACATTTACCTCGTGTGCTCAAAGGCTCCTGCAGTGAATGAAACTACTGGTGAAAACACTTCAGTAAAAATACAGATAGATGTGAACGACTGCTGAAATATCCTGCAGTCGTTAAAGCTAAATGAAACAAAACACCAGCTAAAAGCTAAATAAAGTAAAGAACAAGCTTAAAGTTAAAGTTGCAAAACACCAGCTACAAGCTAAATGACTCAAAGAACAAGATTAAAGCAAAAATAAGCAAAACACCAGTTAAAAGCTAAATCCAGCAAATAAAAAGCTTAAAGTTAAAAGGAGCAAAACATCAGCTACATGCTAAATGAATCAAAGAACAAGATTAAAGCGAAAATAAGGAAAACGCCAGCTAAAAGCTAAATGAAGCAAATAGGCTTAAAGCTAAATGAAGCAAAGAACAAGCTTAAAAGGAGCAAAATGCCAGCTACAAGATAATGAAGCAAAGAACAAGCTAAAGCTAAAAAAAAAAAAAAAAAAAGCAAAACACCAGCTAAAAGCTAAATGAAGTAAATAACTAGTGCAAAGTTAAAAGGAGCAATACACCAGTTAAAAGCTAAATGAAGCAAGTGCAAAGTTAAAAGGTGCAAAACACCAGCTAAAAGCTAAATGAAGCAAAGAACATGCTTAAAGTTAAAAATAGCAAAACACCAGCTAGAAGTTAAAAAATTAGCTAGCTAAATGCTAATCTGCTATTAAAGCATTCTTTATTTTATTCAATCGAGTGTCAGTGCAAAAATGTGCACAAACAGGTCAGAACCACGCAGTTCTGCAGCGAGACTCATTTGTTGTTGTTTACTCTTCACCCACAACTGTTGTATTAAGAGGTTTATGGAAACAGATAAGTCATCAATTATTTTGAAAAATGTCCCCACAGATAGTATCCCAAACATATGAACAATAAACTATGAGCTGAAGAACAAAATAGAGGTTTAGATCATGTTTGACACTTTCATAATATCCCATCTGGACTGAAATGATGAGATGATACTTTGTTCTCACATTTTCACTAATAAATGATTAGAAATCAGAAATCACAGATAAATTTGTGTCACTGCTTCAGACGAGTTACGTTTCCACAGGTGCAGAACCTGATGTCATTGAAGGTTCTGCAGCTACAGCTCGTTGTTGCTCACTCCTGTCTCTGAGAGGATGTTGTGTGTTTGTGTGTGACGTCCATGTTGAGGTGAAATCCTGCGCAGGTGGGAGGACGACCCTGAGTGGGCCGTGACGCAGACACTGCAAATTCATGGGTGTGTGAATTGTGAATATGGGAAATGAGAGGAAAGATGAAGTGTGTGTGCATAGATAAGAAGAAATAGTTTAATTTTGAAAAAAGTTAACTTTTCACAGATTTTATTAGTATTTTTAATCAATTCTGAAAGAAACACCAATAATCTAATTTTATTTATGTTTTATTCTTTGTCAAACCGTCTTTGATCATCTGAAATTCAACTTTTTATGGACGAGGCAGCAAGTCCTTCAACATGAAAGGCATTTTAAATTCTCATGCGAAGTTTTTACGAGTCCTTTAAACTTTTTGCTTCTAATTTGATGTAATTTCTCATTAAATTCTAATTTTTTTTCATTCATTCAACCTTTATTTAGGCAGGTAAATCTCATTGAGCCTCGAGGACTCATTTACAAGAGAGACCAGATCAGATCTAATTTTGTTTATGAGCAGATCAGATAAATAATGTTATTAACTCATTTTTTACTGTACGTGACTGTTTCTGTTCAGTGCCCTGAGATGACTTCTGTTGTGACTTGGCGCCACATAAATAAACTGAATTGAAGTTAAAGAGAAATTAGCAAAACACATGCTTAAAGCTAGAGATGAAGTTGAAATCTATAACTTGTAAAAACAGCTTAAAAGCTAAAAGCAGCAAATGTAAAACAAAAATGCTGTCTAAAATTAGCATAACATAAATTAATATGTAAAAATAGCAGTTATCTAAAATCCAAAAGTAAAATAACACTAACTAAAAGCAGCCAAAGGTTAAGTGGAAGCTAAAGTAGCAAAAAGCTAAATGCTAAAGTAAAAGATCAAACTACTATCAAAATAGCAGAAATGATCATGAACCTGTGGATGAAATTTATTGAAATTAATTCACATCTAGAATTTGTTAACCTCTGGAGATGACCTAATTCAATATGGCTGCCACAGCTGGTTATTTAAAATGATGTCATTTTGTTTATGAGCAGATTCTTTTCTGCAGAGTGATGAGAAAAAGCATGAGGCAGCAAAATGACTTGTTTTCTTCTCCTCTCTCTGGTTGACAGATTGAAGAGCATCCTCCTGAGGCCCCCTGCTGACTGAAAACAAGCACTGTGTGGGGACTCCGTGTGCGTGCGCGTGTGCGCGCGTAGCACCATGCTGTGGACGGTGCTCCTGGCGCTGCTGCTGCTGCTCCTGCTGCAGACTCAGCTCTCTGTGTGCTTAAGGGAGCTGCGCAGCGGGGGCTCTAGTTCAACTCTTTACCCCCATCCTTCATCCTCCTCCTCATCATCATCATCATCTAACAACACTACCCAGCAGCGGCTGCCAGGAGCCATTATCATCGGGGTGAGGAAAGGTGGAACCAGAGCCCTGCTGGAGATGCTCAACCTGCACCCAGATGTGGAGGTGGCAAAGGCTGAGGTAAAGCCCCCACATGGCGGTCAGCTGGGCAGTTCTCTATGGTGCATATCATAGTCCAAAAGTTTTAAACCACCCCTGATTTCATTATTTGTTTCCAAGAAGTCAAACTTTTTTTTAAGTGGCTTTGATCAACAGTTCAGATCTTTGGATTGAGTCAGGTCCTCTGGACTCACCTTGTCAGATTCCTGCTGATGATTGAGCAGCAGGACGTTATTGTTGGTAATCTTCATAGATTTGGGAATAAATTGTATTTTTGACCAAAAAAAAAAAAAAAGGAAAAAGCAGCTAAAGTTCTAACAGAATCTTTGAAAGAAAAGTTTGGACAATGAAATAAAACGTTTGGCTAATTAGAAGTAAAACACAAAGAAATGAAGCTCGACTCAACTTGTGCACCGTGTATAGTATTTATATTGATTTTAAGAGAGAAAAAAATCAATTGCTTTTGTTTACAAAGAGCTTTTTAAATCGTTAGTGTAAGACACAAATTTAATGTTTGTGCTGAAGTTACTTTATGAGCAAATATCTCTGGTCCTGTTTTAGACCGGCTACATTCAGCAGTTCCTGATGTCACGGCGTTAATAAACTGCTCGTTATTTCCAGAATAATTTCGCTGACCTGGACAGAAATCAGGCAAACAAGTGATTATTGGAGATTTCACAATTAAAACAAAAACTCACCCGTTCATAGATCCTCCAAAAAAAAATAAAAAAAAATTAAAGACATTTCCTCTCTAAACTAACAGAAATGCAAACTTAGGAAAAGTCAAAGAAATAAATTGGTTAAATTTGAAATAATTTTCTGTCACAACTTGAAATGGGGCAGATCTGAAACCCAGTATGTGACAGTACAGCAGCACGTTCATGTCTTTTCTGGTGTTTTGCAGCGTGAAGAAGACTTGTTGTTGTTGCCCCTTGAGACCGATGAGAAAAGAAAAGCTCACTTGTACTTGAGCTGTCAGCTGACATGTGTTTCACACTCTCATCTCAGTAAGTCGAGCTACAAAACGAGCTCAAATTAGCAACAGATGTGAGATTTTGTAACAGGTTTAGGACAAGGGAGAAGTCTTACAGGTTTAAAAACCAACTTTGTACAAAAGATCTTCAAAAGTCTTTTATGAAAAACATCCTTTACACTTTTAGAAACTTAACTAGCACCTCAGCTGCAAGACATTTATTTTTCAGTGACAAAGTTCAGGTCAGAAAACATAAAGATATTAAAATATAGCATTGCTTGAAGAAATGCATCGCCTGCCATCTTTCCTGCCTGAGTTTTAAACGAAAGCCGTTTCATGTTGAGAAATTATTTCGGCAAATCTTGAACATAACATTTTACGTAATTTTGTGTGATTTGCAATTTTTTCCATGAGTTATTAATGCTTGGCATACATGTAGTGAAAGACCCTCAGCTACCACCACACCAAAGTTTAGTTCAATATCTGTAAAATTCACTGAGTTATAGACATTTTGTGTTGGCTAATATCAATTATCTGCAGCAAACATCTTTAATTGGGCTGACATCAAATGCTATAGAGAAACTGCTTATCGCTGAAGAACTGGCTGAAAAACAGCTGAAATGAGCAAAACACATGCTGAAATGTAGCTGAAAAGGAAGCACAAGCCTAAGTTAGCAGAACAAATCAAACAACACATATTTGCTGAATTAGGTTTGAATAAGCAGAATGAGCCCTAAAATTAAGAAATTAGCTAAAACGCTTAAATTAGCTCAAAATAGCTGAAGAGTAGCTGAAAAGGCAGAAGGAAGCTTAAACTACCAGAAGGAAGTGAAAGGAAATAAAATTAGGTAAAAAAAATAAATAAATAAAATAAAAAAAAAAGTGAAATTAGCTGAAAAAGCTCAAATTAGCACAAAACAGCTAAATAGTAGCCAAAATAGAAGAAAAAGTTGAAACTAGCAGAAATAAGCTGAAAAGAGCACAACAAACTAGTAAATTAATCAATTAAGTAATTAGTAAAACCAAGTTTCTGGTAATTAGGCTGAAAGTTGCAGGAATTACCACAAAAACTTGAATTTGTCTGCAAACGGTCAAAATTAGTTTAAAAAATGGCAAAAAGTTAGCTGTAAAGGTAGAACAAGCTTAAATTAGCAGATGGAAGTAGTGAGAGCACAATTTTACCCAATTAGGCTGCAGAAGCAGAAATGAGCAACAAAAAGGTGGAAATTATCTGGAATTTTTTTGAAATTAGCAACAACAACAACAAAACTGCTGAAAAGTAGCTAAAAAAAAAAAAAAACTAGAAAGAAACTTAAATTACCAGAACGAAGTGGAGAGAACACATTTTTGCTGAATTAAACTGAAAAAGTTTAAACGAGTGCAAAAAATGTGTAATTAGCTGAAAAAAAAACTCAAATTAGCCTAAAACAGCTAAATAGCAGCTGAACTTGCATAAAAAAGAAAGAAAAGCTGAAACTTGAAGAAATAAGCTGAAAGAAGCATAAGCTGACATTAGCAGAAATAAGTTAGAAGAAGCACAAAAATGTTGTAGTTAGCAGAAATAATTTAAAAGGAGCACAGAACAGCTGGAGGAAAAAAACAGTTGGAATTAGCTGAAAGTAGCTGAAAAAAGGAGAACGATGCCAAAAATTGTATGGAAAAAAAAAAAAAAGGATCACAATAGTGTGAAAACATTCACACAAACTATCCTGATGCATGATCAATAATCCAGGTAGAAAACTCTAAAAAGTTCTGGTCCTCTGGATTTGACGCCAAAAATTAAATCCAAAGTTCAGGACAAGAACGTGACAAAATGTGTAGCGCTCAGAGAACGTGTTGTGGAAGAGTATCAACGACTCCCACAGCAAACATCAGCTCAACATCTGTAAAACTGAAGGCGTGTTTGTCGTCGTCGTGTTTTGTACGACGTGCATCTTGAACTGGTTTGACTTTAATAGTTTGTTAGTTGTAGATGCATATCCACAAATTACTTCCTGAAAGTTTTATTAAGATGCATTTGATGTTTTATGAGGTGAAAACTGAAAAACACTCACAAGCACAAACATCATCCAGGACTGTGGTGCAGCTGCTCAGCTCCATCATAACTTAACAAAAAAAAAAAAACATTTGTTTAAATCAGCATTTTTATTTTCTTTTACAAAAACAAACATTTTAAAAGTTGGATCCCATTCCAGTCATGTAAATAAAATGCGCTGCTCCGAGTTCTGAATGGATGCTCGGGTCCAAAACGAGTCAAAGAGCAGCTGAGTTCAGCCGGCGCCCAAACTGGATCTGACCTGATGCGAACAGGCAGAAGCCGAACCAGCCGAACCTCCTTCAGCTTGATGTTTCTTTTTGAGACATCGCTGATGACGGCTCTTTGCTGCACGGAGAGAAATCCTGCTCAGGTCAGCTTAAAGTCAGAACTGCAGAGTTTCAAAGACTCTGACACACAAAACATTTAGTTTAGATAAGAAGGACACAAAGTTTAAAAAAAACTGAGTGTCAAGGTCTATAAAAATACTTTTCTGTAGTTGTTGAAGACCATGAGGAGCAAAACGTGTCAGGAGACAGAGGGAGAAGATGAACGTCAAGAATGTAGGACTGAGCGTGGCAACTCTAAATGTGGGGACAATGACAGGCAAAGGAAGAGAGCTGGCTGGCATGATGCAGAGAAGGAAGGTAGATGTTTCATGTGTCCAAGTGGATGGATAAGATTAGGAATGAGATCATCAGAGGTACAACACAAGTTGAGCAACTGACATGAAGTTAGAGAGGACAGACTGAGATGGTTTGGACATGTCCAAAGGAGGGACAGTGGTTTGGACATGTCCAAAGGAGGGACAGTGGGTATATTGGTGGAAGGATGTTAGAAATGCAGCTGGATGCAGGTAGAGAGGACATGGAGGGGGTGAGGACATTGTGAGATGGAGGAGGATGACTCGTGGTGGCGACCCCTGAAGAGGGAAAAGCCAAAAGAAGTTCTCTGGTTCATCAGATGTTTTGCTAACACAACAGACAAACGAGCACATAACAGACAACACAAATATTACCGACTTTTGTCTTTGGTGATGATACAGGACAGACTTTACAAAAGTTTAACAAAAAGATTTTTTAAAAACCTTCACGCTAAACGTTTCTCCTCTTCTTCTGTGTTCCACGTCAGGTGCACTACTTCAACGTGGAGGAGCACTTCCGCCGCGGTCTGAGCTGGTACCGAGCCCAGATGCCGTTCACGCTGCCGGCTCAGCTGACGGTGGAGAAAACGCCCGGGTACTTTGCAGCCCCTCAGGTTCCCGCACGAGTCTGGGACATGAACCCAGCGGTCCGGTTGCTGCTGATCATCCGAGACCCGGCAGAACGGCTGGTGTCCGACTACACCCAGGTCCTCCACAACCGCCTGACCCAACACAAGCCCTACCAGCCGCTGGAGGAGCTCCTGCTCCACAAGGGGCACATCAACCGTGGGTACAAGGCGCTGCAAAGGAGCCTGTATCACCTGCACCTGGCCCGCTGGCTCGAGGTGTTCCCCAGGGAGCAGATTCATGTGGTGGACGGGGACGCCCTCATCCAAGACCCCTTCCCCGAGCTGAGGAAGGCAGAGAGGTTTCTGGACCTGCCGCCCAGGATAAACCCCAGCAACTTTTACTTCAACACCACCAAGGGCTTCTACTGTCTGCTGTCTGCCGGACACGACAAGTGCCTGGACGAGTCCAAAGGCAGGCCGCACGCTCCTCTCAGCACGCAGGCCCTCAAGAAGCTCTGCCGCTTCTTCAGGAAGCCCAACAAGCTGTTCTTTGAGATGGTGGGGAGGTCCTTTTCCTGGTGCTGATTCAGCCGCGGGAAGCTCCGGAGCAACACAATCAGGGGTAGACATGAGGTCGACGGGTGAAAGCATCTGAACGTTTCTCTCCGTCGGCGCCTCCTCAGGTATAAACGTGGCCAGCAAGTGGTGCACGAATGCAGGACTGAACAGACGCTGCGACCGAGCTGGTGCCTCCTCAGACACGACGGAGATGCAACAGCTGTGCCATACGTGAGTGTGAAAACGAGAGCTGTTCGTACCATAGACTGTTTGTTGAAAGACCTTCATCGTGACCTTGGAATCCTCCCTGTGGGCTGGTTCCAGCAGAAGTTTTAAAAGAACAGTCAGGTCATTTCCGAAGCGACGTTCTGTCAAACGGCTTTCACAGTTTAGGACCGTACCAGCTTTGACATCATGACACAGAACATGGAGGAAAGAGCAGAAGTCCTGATCCTGACTATTAATGATGGAACTTCCTGTGAAGATCACGTTTCAAACTAATAAAACTTCAATGTGAAGGAACGCCACATTAGATCATATTAAAGGAAATCATTTCAAAGTCACAAACGACACATTGCAGAATTTCACATCAATGTCCCTCGTTTATTACGGGGGATCTGTACCCTGAAACCCTGCGATAAGTGAAAAACCATACAAACACACATGCATATACAGGTGGTCCCCGACCTACGGCGCCCTCGACCTACGGCGCTCCAGACTTACGGCTCCGCCCCCAGTGACGTCATCACGCCGTACTTTGCCTTTTT
>JARVGV010001587.1:4991083-5010535 GCA_031762435.1 Hypsolebias longignatus | reverse complement strand
CATACCCTTGAAATAAACTAAATGTTTCTAAAGTCTAAATGCTCTAAAAGAGCAAAAAAAAAATGTCATGATTTCAGCTCCTGCCTCCTCTGCTCTTTGCCACCTGTAAGCGCTCTTGGCCACGCCCACTTCTCTGCTCTGCACGGAGATCAGCTGATCAGCTGCAGAAGGAAGCTTATCCTGCAGCGTGGACTGCACAAAAGTGCAGGAGGCGCTAAATAATTTAAAAATAATTTATTTTAAATAAAATTTTCATGCCGATCGTGCGGCTCATCCTACAACCTGCCAGCTGTGTGTCATGTCCAATCTTATTTTGAAAAAAACGCGATGGAGCGAGTCCACGATAAACGAACCGCGAAGTAGCGAGGGACTACTGTACGTGTAAAAATACAAACGGTCACACCAACTGCATGAGCTGTTTATTCTGAGCGCACATACGTTCATGTGGTATCATGATTGTTGTTTGACCGGAAAAACAGCAACAAAGTAAACAAACGTCACGTAAAAATGAAAAGGTCTAATATCAGCTGATGTAATGTTTAACATATTGTCACTTTTTAAAAAGTTTAATAACCTTGAAAAACTATAAACAATGGGTTTTCATTTGACAAGCCAGGGATGAAGACTTCTGCCTTTGTCTCCAAACTTTGTGACTGATAAGGTTTTAATAATTCATAACTGTCTGACAGAACATCACGTCAAAAATGACCAGACTATCTCTTTAAGTCCCGCCCCCTCTGTGGAAACAAGCAGCGTTTTGCAACTTTACAATAAAATACATTTCGTGTTTGTTTTCTTTTATTTTTTTTTATCTTACTTAGCTGCTTGCTGAATTTTCAGTTATTTATTTTTTCAACAAATTTGCCATATGTAGTTTTTCACGCCTAAAAGAAAGTACTGTACGTGTACGTGTGCAGGGAAGTAGGCGGGACTTAAAGCGACCACAGCGCTGCTGCACAGACTCTGGTTACAAAAATCCAACGTGGCAGTTTTCATGTGGCTTCAGCTCCCGACGTGGTGCGAAGGCGTGGCCTATCCGTGCGCACGTGTACCATTAGTTCTTGAGCGGGCTGGTGTAAAAATGATGCGCAGACTTTGAAGTGATGTAGAAATAAAGACGTTTTGATGGTTGCATTGATAAATTGTTGCACTACAACCAAACTGCATTAAAATTCAATCATCGTGTTTAATCTCAGAAACAGACGTCTTAAAAAAAAAGACTAAGTTTGTAATCTTTCCTTTTTTTAATTTTGTGTGCTTTTGTGTTGCTTAGTGAAGAAACCTACAATTAGATTCACTTCCTTTTTTTTAAAGGGCAGTCATGTTCCTGCTGTTTGTTTTTTAAAATGTGTTCTTTTAATAAATGTTTTCTTTCAGTTGAGTCTCCTGTCTGATCCCAGAAAGAACATATTCATATATAAAATGAATAAAATGACGTGTTTACCATCAAACAAAAGAATATGAGCATCAGCTTCATCAGGATCTCACTAGACGCTCAAAGAGCTGAAGTATCTGCGCCGTTTGAGGAGATCCAGTTTATAAAAGAGTGATTTATTGTACAAAATAAAACGAGGATAATTCAGAGACGAATGAGAACGAGAGCTGAAGGTTGACCTCAGCTTCCCACCCCTCTCAGGAGAAAACAGGATGAAGACATCAGGAGATGTGAAGATGAGCAGACGAGTCCTGCTCTTTGAAGACGTGGCAGCTCCGTCTTTCATGTGCTTCCTGCAGAGGTCCATCATCTGGGCTCCACCTCTGGTGTCACGTTCAATCACACGGAGCTTTGCTTTGTGCGTTCAGGAGGCCGCAGCAGCTTCGGAGTCGTGCTGGACCGAAGAGGCCCGTGCACGATCTGCAGGATCAGATGTTCCATGATGGTCTGGTGCGTTCTGCTCGTGTTGAGGCAGAACCACCAGAGCTCCACGGTGGAAGGAAACGATGAAGGGATGAACACCACCGCAACTTCGTGCCACAGTTTTCAACTGCGCTCGTCCCATTTTGAGAAATGACGAGTTCTGGCCAAGTTGTTCCAACCTTGAAAGCATTTTGTGCAAACTCATGCAATATTCCAATAACTCACATTATTTCACATTTAGTGCACGTGATGTGAACGACTCTCGGCTGCTTCCACACCAACGTTTAGCTCAATATTTGTAAAATCCACTGAAGCTTAGTCATTTTTGTGTTGACTAATGTTGTAGTTTGAATTGATCAAACATTAATCAGCTCCACGTCTATTGATTTATGAGATATTTTACTAACAGACAGACAAAGTTCATGTGTAGTGCTCAGACATGGGTTGTGAAATTAGCTGTTCTATAATTTTTCGGTGTGTTTTAACACCTCAGTTGGCTGTGGCAGCCATCTTGATGACCTTTTCACAGTTTCATCAGAACCTGTTAATTGGTTCCTGAGATATTTGGCTGACAATATAAACACATTTAGGAGCGGACAAAAACATTATCGCTCCACTTTCACGTTCAGAAAAACACGTAAGACTCCAGTTTCCTCTCATTCGTTGTCTTTTAGTAACAGATGTGCTGATATTTTTTTTTTCCACCCAGGTGTTCTTCTCAGCATCTTTCCAGGAAACGTTCAGTTTTACTTGTATCCACGTCACCTTCGACTGAAGTGATTTAGTGTCGAGTTCAAACCCCTGAATTAGGCCTCACAGAATCAGCTTTTAGGCTAAAAGGTTTTGCTCTGCTCTTCATAATTTCCCTGCCTTTTGCAGAAATGGACATCAGACACAGAAAACAAGTACCGTATTTTTTGGCCTATAAGTCACTTTTTTTGCGTAATTTACATGCCCTGCATATTTATGTATTTTTTCCATATTTATAAACCAGTTTTTGGCTGAGATATGACCGTTTTCATGCATTCTGACTGGAAATATTGAACACTAACATTTTCAGCCGCTGTGGTACTTGAGCAGTATGGCATACCGTTTGGTCATGTAATAGGTAAAAGTGACACAATCAGCTTCATTTCGCTGCTCCACTCCGATGCCATGCAGCTGATTTTACCACTGAAGTGCAGTAAAAGTTCAACAGAGACATCTTTGCTATAAAGTCGAGTAAACAATTGTTTTAGGAGCTCATCTTGTTACATTTCAAAGAAATGTGCAGCATTCCTCCTTCCTGATTCCCTTTCTGTCTGCGTGCTCCCGGAGCACTGAGGCAGCGAATACTTTTGAAACACAGCTGAATTGACTGTTAAAGACCTTTTGTTAAGGAAAATTTAGACTGAGACACACCTTTACTATAAAGTTGAGCAAAGAAATAAATGTTTTGAGGTGGTTATCTTGTTAAATTTCAAAGAAACACGCAGCGACTTGTTCCTTTGCATGTTCACACTTCCTTTAGAAATGCAGCTGATTTGGCTGTCAGTGCATTTATTAAGAAAAAGTTAGACTGAGACACACCTTTACTATAATTTCGAGCAAAGAAATAATTGTTTTTAAGTGTTAATCTTGTTAAATTCTTGTTAAAGTCCTCCCGTGCACACTCCCGCGACCAACATTTGGCAGCCAATTGATTTTTGACACAATATATTTTTATATTTGGACTAATGCCACTTATATGTTGGTGCGTCGTGCACATACGGTGCAGCTTTTTACAGCAGAGCAGCAGCAAAAAGAGAACAGGGACAAAACGGGACTTTAACTCAGCGTGACTCATGTTTTAGTTTTAGTCTAAAAGAAAAGACCAGCTGTGCCTCAGGATGTGTCTGAACTTCCTGCAAAGGTCAGTCCTGTTATTGTGGGAATCATTTCTTCTGTCAGCCAGCGACAACGCGACGCTGCATCATTTCAGAGTCATTAAACTTCTGAGTCAGACACGAGTGAAGAAAACTTCAGAGGTGGCAGAGAACGTTTTCTAACACGACACTTTAGTGTTTCTGTTGCCCTCAGAGCTTGTTGTTCCCTCGATGTCTCGTCAATCATCGCTGCATCATTTTCAGCTCAGAATAAAGACTTTTTGTCACACGTCAGGGCCGCGGAGGAAATGAGCACAGAGCAGGAAAACACACAAAGACTTCTGGTTGCATTTTACTTCTATTTAAAAAAAAAATAAAAAAAATCAAAGGTTTCCATTCCTTGTTCATCACTCTTTGTCTTTCATGACAGAGTTTTTGTTGAAACATCAGAGCTGAAGCTGTTTCAGTCAAACCTTGTGTGTAAACTCCTCCCACGTCACGTTTAGAGTGACTGACTCTCAGCTACTACCACACACAGTGTCAGCTCAATACCTGCAAGACTGAGTTCCAGCCATGTTGGAGGTTTCTATGTCTGCAGATGCCATCTTGAAATGGTTTGACTTCAAAAGTTAATCAGAGCTGGACTCCTCCAGCGCTGCCCGTTGTCACGATTCTGCTCATAACTTTTATAGACTGAACTTCTCGGTGCTTCCATCTCTGCTCTTTGCAGATGATGTGGTCCTGTTGGCATCATCTGACCTCCAGCTCTCACTGGAGCAGTTTGCAGCTGAGTGTGAAGCGGCTGGGATGAGAATCAGCTCCTCCAAATCTGAGGCCATGGTCCTCAACCAGAAAAGGGTGGATTGTTCTCTTCAGGTTGAGGGTGAGGTTCTGCCTCAAGTGGAGGAGTTCAAGTATCTCTGGGTTTTGTTCACGAGCGAGGGAAGAATGGAGCGTGAGACTGACAGACAGATTGGTGCAGCGTCTGCAGTATTGCAGACTCTGTGCCGGTCCGTTGTGGTGAACAGGGAGCTGAGCTGTAAGGGAAAGCTCTGGTTACTGGTCTGTGTTTCTACCCTCACCTCTGGTCATGAGCTCTGAGTAGTGACTGAAAGAATGAGATGGTGGATACAGGAAGTTGAAATGTTTCCTCCACAGCTGGACTCTCCCTTAGAGAGAGGGTGAGAAGGTCATCCAGGACCAGGAGAGACTCAGAGTAGAACCGCTGCTCCTCCACATTGAGAGGAGCCAGTTGAGGTGGTTCGGGCATCTGGTTAGGATGCTCCTGGGCGCCTCCCAAAGGAGGTGTTTAGGGCATGTCTGACTGGGAGGGAGGAGACCCCTGGGACGACCCAGGACACGCTGGAGAGACCACGTCTCTCGGTTGGTCTGGAAACACCTTGGAGTCCTTCCAGAAGAGCTGGAAGAGGCTGTGGAGAGAGATGTCTGGACCTCCTCCTGCTCAAGCTGCTGCTCCCACCATCTGACTTCAGATACAAGCAAATGATGGATGGATGGATGAAGTTCATCAGCTGTTAGTGCACATCCGATGAATAATTCCTGATACTTTCATTCAAATATGTCCAGTGGTTCATCAGGTATGTGCAGGATACAGTACACTAGCGAACAGTCCAGACAATACGTGCACACACATGCACACAGGCAAAAACATAACTGCCTTTTGGCCTTCAGCTGCAGATGACACCAACAGTTGAGCATTTAAAATGAACTACCAAAAATTCTGCGAACCATTTTTTAGCTCCTTGTTTATTTGAGGGAATGTGATGAATAAAGTCCTGAAAGGCAAAGCTGTCGTGTAAAATGTTGCTGCTCCTCTTCCTGTTCTAAAGCTGTCTGTGTCAGGAGGACACAGTGAAAACATCTGGTCTGAACCAGGTGGATCCAACCTCACCTGGACCCAAACACACAACAGATTCCAAAGATGCTGTTAAACAGAAGTGAAGCCAGAACGGAGAATCCAACCCTGCTTCACCCTGAAGTCAGACCGTGCAATAAACCAAGCTCCATCTCAAAATCTGCAGTCTCAGTTAGCGTGGGTCAGAGGTCAAAGGTCATGACACAGTGATTTAAAAAAAAGCTGAACTAACATGGCTAGTTTGGAACGGTTGCAGGAGGAAGATTAGTTTTAAATAAAACAAGAACAAAAGATTTTTACAAAAGCAGCAACTTTTTTTTTTTTCAAATCAGAATCTCTGAGTGACATTTTTCGCTGCAACCAGAAAACCAAACCAAGACTTTAAACACACAAACAAACAACAACAAAAAAAAACATTTGCGCAAAACATTTGACAAAATACATCATATAAAATTAAATCATACTTTTTAAAGACACAATACTCACAGAAAAATGACACAAATAAACCCTGTATTTAAAAATCTATTACAGTGCATGATTTTATTTTTTTACTGAACATAATTAAAAACTACATTTGCATTATTTGTTTTATGTTTACATTCAGTGCATTTTATTCTGAAATGTCTTCGCTGCACATGTTTCCTCTGTGTGTTTGTCATGTTGTGTTGCTGCTCTCAGCAGGACATGGGCCGTCATGCAGACCTGAACACGAGCTGTTCACGTGCAGGTTATTTATAAAAATGTAAAAGAGAAGCTGACAGGGGGTTTGACAGGCAGGCAGGCAGTGAAATACAGGAATATTCAACAAAAACAACAGGAAAAAAAAGGTTTGCTTTGTTAGTGAACTTTATTTAATTTACCAAACGTCCTGGAAAATACAAAATTCTAGTTCATTTAGTCAACGAGCGATTCAGGATTTTAGATAAAAGCAGCAAAAGGTGGAAACAACATCCTTGGATTTTAGTAAGCAAGGTCAAGGGTCAAGGCCAAACAACTTTGATTAATACGTCTCGGCGCTGGACAGCAGGACAATGAAAACACAGCATGAGACACCTGGGCTGGTCCCTCAGTGGAAACGAGGACTGCAGTCAGACGAATCACGTTTGATTCCATTTAAAAGATCTGCAGCTCTGCCAACTAAACCTTCAGCTGAAGTGAAGTCAGGTGTCCTTCGTGCTTTCTTTTTTGAGGCATCGACTGAGTTTTGACCTTGAAAAACAGTCTGAATTCAACTCTTTCCTCAACGGCTGCAGCGCTGATCCTTGAAAGACGAGCTGCAGGAACAAGCAGCAGCAGCTCTGACCTTCAGCACAATCGCAGCAGACGACATAAAGAAGCAAATGTCTGAACTGGCCTCAGTCGGGCCGACGAGCCGGCCGGGAGAGGGGACACCTGTCTGGAGGGACGGCGGTCAGTGTGAAGCTTTTCTCCTGTTTAGTGTCAAATGGGCTCCAGGTCAAACAGCTTTCACTCTGCAGGACAGGAAGTGGAGAGCTGTGGAGTTGGAGGTCAACTGTTGCCCAGACAATAAGTTCTTCTTCTTCTTTCTGCTGCTGCCACAAACCACTCCTGAAACTTTTCTCCATCCTGCCTGGACAAACCATTTCATGAATCCAACAAAGTCCAGTCAGGTCATCTGGACAGTTTCTTTTTTGTTGAGATGTTTCGTCCTTCATCCAAAGGACTTACTTAATCAGTCCGAGGAGCCACATCATCATCAACAACTGAACTTTGTTGGATTTTCTACATGAACTTTGATGTTTTGAACCACTTTGGCTATGGCTGCATCAGATGAGTCGACAGGGGAGAGGGCGGGCCCCAGAAATTATCTTATCACCAGCAAACTGGTTGGTCCACTATTGTGCTGCTTGTGGGACTGAGTTTGTTTGTGGCTCCTCAGACTGATAAAGTCCTTTGGATGAAACGCCTCAACCAAAAAAAACAAAACAAATAAAAATAAACCATCCAGATGACCTCACTGAACTTTGTTGGATTTTCTACCTGGATTATTGAACATGAACTTTGATGACCATCTCATGGACCACTAAACATATACAGTATATGACAATCTTACAAACTATTCACTGGATGTGCATCTTCCCTTTGAGTCGCTCCAATTCAAAATGGCCACCACAACCAACTGACACACAAAAAAAGTCTAGAACGCAGCACATTTTGCAGATGTTGACCTAAACTATGGTGTGGTTGTAGCCGAGACAAATTTTAACACGTCTTCCAGGAAATTCTTGTACTTGTCTCTACAACTTATTACTTTGGGGAGATAGTCCAAGCCAAGATGGCCGCCAAAGCAAACCAACTAGTTGGCTATGGCTTTAGTCTACACAAAAACAGCTGAACACATACTGGCATCTTGTGCAGGTTAACAATTTTCCAGATTTGATGGGTCTCCAACTTAAAAATAACATTTTTGATGTCTGTCAGGCAATATGTATTCCTTTAACATACTTGTTCAATATTAACTTTTAATGGAATTCAATCAACCTTAACTTAAACCTTTGGCTCCCCCTGCTGGTGTCATGGGATATAACAGCTGTTAAAAACAGGTTTCATTTTATTGCATTGTTAGCAAGATTTAATACACAGTACATACACACATGTATGTGTGTGGTTCATATTAATTTTCCAAAATATCCTACAATTTGTAAAAGCTTTCAGGGGATTTTGTTCATTTAACAATCTTAGTGGTGCACATAGAAAATGTACTGTATATAAATATATCTGAGACAAAGCCAAGGACAAGTCAAGGGTATTTATTAAAAGATAAAATATGCAGTCATTACCCTGAACACGTAACTTTTAGAAAAATGCACCAACTTGTTAAAAAAATGTGAAGTAAGGACAGTTCAGCCTGTCAATACATTTAGATATTGCAGGAATTATTACTTTTTCTTAAAGTTCGTATGTGATCCCGATCTCTGCCTAATTTTGGCTGCACCTCTTGGTCACGTCTAGTCACACAAAAGGCAGGACAGTCGTTGCACAGTGAGGAAAACGCTGCGAGATCAACGTCCCCGCAGCCAAGGATCACATCTATCGAAACGTAATTTCAAGTTTTAACAATTTGAAAAAAAAAAAAAAAAAAAAAACACTGTAAACATTCACACAAAACACTGTAGCAGGTTGAAAATAGTACTGTACGTTCATTGATATTCTGTTGTAAAAATAATCCAACCTGTCTTCCACCACTGTCCGTGTGCAGTTCAAAGTCTTACAGTAAAAGGAAAACACATGATCTCACGTTTAGCTGCTTTTATCCAGTCAAAAAACCCACCCTCTCTTTAAAAACTTGTTATAGTAAATATAACTTCAGGAAAATAACCACAAACAAGATTTTTTTTTCTATAAAAATGTTTTTTAAACAAATTTTCAGTATAAAACATCACATAATCCCAAGCCAATCAAACAAATTCACTGTCATCACTTCAGTAATAATGAGCTCCTCAGTCAAACGGACTACAATGACATAAAAAAGGGTTTTCTGCTGTTAAGGGATTTTCTGTACTTTTCTCTAATTAGGGGAAAAATATAACAACACAAAGGCTAACAATCACTCTTCGTTTGCTATAACATTAAAAACAGAAAAGAACAAATGTGAACTCCTAGTCCGAACAAAGCCCAAGCCCCGAAATTTGTGGTCGACGTAGCGTCTACGCAGTTTTCTGCTGGCCCTTCTTCCCGATGAGGGATTTGTGGATGTGGGGAATGACACCTGAGGAAAAACAAATTGTAAATCAATGAGATTAAAATGTTCTGAACAAATATAGCGTGAAAAATAAACAGCAAATTGTAGACGTACCTCCACCAGCAATCGTCGCCTTAATGAGAGAATCCAACTCCTCATCACCACGGATTGCCAGCTGCAAGTGACGGGGAGTGATACGCTTCACCTTCAAGTCTTTAGAGGCGTTTCCTGCCAACTCTAGTACCTGATTAAAAATCAAATGGTCAGGGGTTAAAAAAAAACAAGCGCTAAAACATCTAAAGCTACCACGACTATGTGTCATCACATAGCGGTGTGGACTTACTTCAGCGGTGAGGTACTCGAGGATGGCCGCGCTGTAAACCGCTGCCGTTGCTCCGACACGCCCATGACTGGTTGTGCGAGTCTTCAAGTGTCTGTGGATACGACCCACCGGGAACTGTCAGGTAACAAAGCGAGACGTTTAACACACCGAAGCTACGGGATCTCCCACATGGAACCTGGTTGCATCAGCACCTGTAGCAAAGCCACAAACTGCCAAATGAAGGTTTAATGAGACGTACCTGCAGCCCAGCCCTCTGGGAGCGCGACACCGCCTTTGCCTTGGCCTTCCCGCTGTCTTTTCCTGCCTTGCCACCAGCCTGCATGAAGACAACAGAGTGAATTTCTCGTAAAAACTAAATCTCTCCAATTAAGAGACTACTGGTAGTTTTAATCATGTCTGGATAGATGTTGTTACCCTGCAGCCAGAAAAATGTTGCTCAATGCATCGTAGTTTATATAACATATGTTCAACCAAACAGCTGATAAATGAGTACAGTATATTAAAAGAAAACAACGTCGAAGAGTCAAATTCAAGATTGATGCACCACCTCCAGGTTGGGTTTGTAATCAAAACATTAGCTCACTATGTTTACCTTTTAAAAGTAGTTGAGTCATGCATTTACAAAGAGTTTAATATATCTTAATAGGCATTTGATTTAACAAGTTATAAACATGGAAAACACTAAACTGTAAGAACAAAAGCACATTGGACTGAGTCATTATTTAAGAATAAGGATGCGATTTTAAGGGAGAAAATCAACGCAATTGTGCTTTATATTTCTTAAAGATAAGAATAAAGTGACTAAAAACTGGTATATTTAAAAAAATAAAGGTGGTTTCTTGAAACGTTACAGATGACCGGTAAAAACAGTCGCTTTCCCGCCAACAACAAACAAAACAAACCAAAGGCGGCAGTAACAGTAGTTGATGCAAATTTCATGCCTTTGACCGAATAACAAATTACCAGGTCAGAAGGAAACAACACATGAACGACCAGATTAAATAAAAATAAACGTAACGCTGTCAAGCCAGAAAAAAAAAAAACCGCGTCAAACAGACGCGCCGCCTTCAGGGAGACCTTCAAGTTTTCATTCACAAAAGTTTCCATTCGCGGATCTCACGATACAACACACGCCATTTTCTTTTTAAAAAATGCCATTTAAAAACAAATTCGCTGTCAATTACTAACATTTGACCAACCGTTAAACCAACGAAACGGACTTTAGCATGCTAATCAACCGTTCGTGTCGGCTACAGCGTCAAGTAGCACATTTGTGAATCAAAGCTTAATTGTTTTTCATAAACACGCTGCTTCTGCCAAAAAGAAGACATCCAAAGAACCGCATCGCGATGAAAACTTAATGCCGCCTTAAATTACAAGCTTTAAACACTCCAGCCGTCCCGCGGTAACGTTGATCATGCTAACACGCTAAGCTAGCTGACAGCTAGCTTTTTTTTTTTTTAGCCGAAGCTTTCTGACCAGACTCGGAAATTTTCATCTCTAATCCAAAATATCACTTTCTACAGCCGAACGTTTATCCCACCGAAAAACCGTCATGACGCCCCGGAAAATGCATTCCAGCAATAATCTAAGCTCACGAACCATTTTCTTCCCGTCTCGTTATTTGATTGTAGAACTGAGCAGATAGCAAACAATTTCAGCTCCCGAAAGCAAAGAAACAATAAACCCTTTCGTAAATCCTTTGCATTCGACCCCTCGTGGGAGTTCGGCCAACCAATCAGGGAGATCGTTGTTGTTTCGAATCTCCCGTTCGACCAATCGGAACGCGACGTGCTGAGTAGTCGCCCATCCCCCACTCGGTCTCTGTTCCAGTCTTTGCGCACGGAACCGACAAGTAGGCGGGACTCTGGTCTGTGTGGAGTGTCCTTCCTCGGACATTCATCCTCGTAATGTACAAAATACATATATGGAGTTGAAATAAAGATTTCAATTTTAGATTAAAAAGCACACTTGTAGCGTCTTTAAATATAAATGGTTTTGTAACGACGGCTTTAAGGAACTCGTACGCTATTCGTAAATCCAGCCAAGGAGAAAGCGTCTGATTAAGTTATATGTTAAATTTAATACGGTTTGTAAATAAAATCTACTCGAACGTCATCTAGAAGGCGGTGCTTCTGATGACAGGCATAAGGTTAGACGAATGAAAACGCAAGCTCACAAACTGATTTATGATTGACAGGGAAATCGGCCAATGAGAGCGCAGTAAGCTGCGTCCGGTTTTCCTCGCTGCTAATGCGAGCGGAGAGGAAGGAGGGGTTGGGGGTCAAAGATACGCAGAGAAACGGGCTGCTGGTGGTGAAGATGGCGGATGGGGACAGTGGTAGCGAGCGAGGCGGCAGCAGCGGCGGCGGCGGAGGAAGTGGTGGGTTCCAGCACTACCAGCGGGAACCGGAGACCCAGGAGCTGGCCTCCAAGCGGCTGGACATTCAGAACAAACGCTTCTACCTGGACGTGAAGCAGAATGCCAAAGGCCGGTTCATCAAAATCGCCGAAGTCGGCGCCGGGGGCTCGAAAAGTCGCCTGACCCTCTCCATGTCCGTCGCGGCCGAGTTCCGCGACTACCTGGGGGATTTTATAGAGCACTACGCTCAACTGGGGCCTAGCAACCCCGAGCAGATTGCTCAGTCATCCGGCGGCGATGACACCGGGCCTAGGCGGGCCTTGAAGAGCGAGTTCCTGGTGCGCGAGAACCGAAAATACTACCTCGACCTGAAGGAGAACCAGCGGGGGCGGTTTCTGCGGATCCGACAGACCGTCAACCGAGGCCCCGGTTTTGGAGTCGGGATGGGCGGCATCCCCGGGGCCGGCCTGCAGTCCGGCCAGACCATCGCTCTCCCGGCCCAAGGCTTGATAGAGTTCCGCGACGCCTTGGCCAAGCTGATAGACGACTACGGGGGCGACGACGAGGAGCTGTCCGGCGGAGGAGCGGGGGGCTACAGCGAGCTCCCGGAGGGCACGTCGATCATGGTGGACTCCAAGCGCTTCTTCTTCGACGTGGGCTCCAACAAGTACGGCGTGTTCCTGCGCGTGAGCGAGGTGAAGCCCAGCTACAGAAACTCTATCACCATCCCCTTCAAGGCGTGGAGCAAGTTCGGGGGAGCGTTCAGCCGCTACGCCGAGGAGATGAAGGAGATCCAGGAGCGGCACCGGGACAAGATGTACGAGCGGAGGACCGGAGAGGAGTCGGAGGGAGACGACGTGGACGACGATTGATGCCGAGGCAGAGGTGGCTTTTCGTGTGATCTAAGCTGATGCAAAGTCTGCGAATTAACGATAAAACGGGAGAGAGGATTTTGTGCATGAAGCGAACTATAAAATGATAAAACAACGGAGTTAAAAAAAAAAAAGTATATTTGACTGAGAAATTACTGTCTATGTAAGAGAATCCTGTTCTAAAGTTAGGTGGATGTTCTAGGTAACTGGCTGCAGTAGTCAGCCTCTGTATGAGAGTCCCCACAGATAAAAACAAATATTTATATATCTATATATATATATATATATTACCATTTGATAACCTTACATGTAGCCCAGGAAGTTTTAAAGGTGCTCATTGCAAACTGCAAAATCCAAGTTAAAAAGAATGTTATCCTGAGCTATACGGTGCAATTGACGCGTTTACTCAAGTAGTTTTCCCACATTTATGGATATGCAATGCTGAAATGCGGGTCTGCGCTCAATGTAAACAAAGCACTTTTAGCTGCTTATTTTAAACGCATCGGAGCATCATTTTATTTAAGGACACAGTGATAAAGATTAATTTTTGTTTTCTTTGGTTTTTGTCTTTTGTTTTTGCAATGAGTACCTTTTTAAGTTTGGCAGGCTCGGTCCAATATCCGACGGCGAGAGCTGCTCAGAGCTGGCCTGTAGTCCTTGTGTGGTGATGATGATGATGATAAGAAATGTGACATACTCAAACCAGCAGCTGCAGAGGGTGGATGTGTGAGAAAGAATGCTGGCATCGCTCACCATGGCTGTTTGTGTTTTGTCTAAAGTGACCTGTAACAAACGGCTTGTCCAGACGGACCCGGTGGCACCGTCTCCGCTGCGTAAAGGGCGGGGTGGCATCCTTGGCATTGCAGGACGTCCTCCCGGCCCGGTCCAGTAAGGTTGTCTGTTACAAGCACATGACTCATTTGGATTCGCTGCACAATCCAAATAAGTCCAAACGACCCTCCCTCCTCCTCCTCCTCTCCCTCCTGAGCATCCCTCAGGTGCTGGCCTCCTGCTCCAGCAGCCGAGGTGCAGGTGAGGCCTGCTCGCATGTGGCTCGTTGTGTCTCAGGGCAAGAAAATCCCGTCTACATTCAGGGGCATATCAGCTTTACCCGTGCCTCGTCGTCCGTGGCAACTGATGGTGTCTCCTGAGACACAGGGCCGCGTTTGACCCGCGTGACCTTCCTGTCAACGTGGACACGGCGAGCGTGAGCCTCTCGCTCCGGTCACAACTTTCCGAGTTAAAAGCTTAATGTTGCCGGGCTCGAGCTATAATCTCAAGGATATCCTTGTTGACTTCTTTAGGGTGCATCATTTGGATCCTTGAATTTTGAACTCAGACCATTTATGACTGAAGCAATATTCAGTCTGATTGTAACAAAAAATAAAAATAGGTGCTTCTGAAAAAGGAAAACCCACAATGGGGAGTTGTATCTAAAAGATATATATATGTATACTGGAAGAGATTTACTAACTAAAAAAAAATCAAATATAGATAGAAATATTTTTAAAAAGAAGTATATTGAAATATGTCTTTAATACGAGACATTTATTAGATAACGCCGCCTAAAGTGGCTTATTTAAAACACTAAACTTGGATGCAACAATCCAGGGCGATATTTCATACCTGCTTTTTTCCTAATATTTTTTTTAATTATTCCTTAGGAAAATTAAGAGTACAATAAATTGATTACGCAGTATCTTATAGCAATTTCTAGAGGCAACTTCACTGAAGTCAGCAAAACACTCAGCACTCCTGGTCACTTTAGAGCTTCAGGTTGTCTCCTTGTTTCAGTCCGCACCTTTTCTCATTAACCGGCTCCTCGCGAGTCGCCGTACGATACGAACATCCTGCAACCGTCAGCGTCGCAACTTTTTAAAATCATTTCTTGCATGCCTGCTCTCGCGCAGAGCTGCCTCTGTGTTCTTTTGTTCCTGCATATTCTGATTGCTGTATGGTGGTATTTGTTTTCTTTCTCAAGTTTTATTTGTGTTGCAATAGGCAAAAGAACATTTACTTCTCAGCCTAATAATAATAATAATAAGAAAAAACCACAGCGTTACCACGTTTTGGGGGAAAAAGTCACATTTCATCATCCCACTTCCTTTTGGTGTGTGAACCTCTTGTTGTATTTTACTTTACCCACGTCAACACAGCAGAGAAACGCCATATGAAAAAACAAAAAACCTGGGAGCAATAGTTTTTTTTTCTTTTCTATTGACATGAATATAAATATATGAGATGACACGAGATTGAACTACATCCTTCTTCTTGTACTGTGTTACGTGAAATGGCAGCTGTTTCAGTCGTGTGTTCTGCTGTAATATTCTACCAAGTTCCTTTCAACGAGAAATAAAAAAAAAAGTTTTTGCTCAGGAGAGTTGTGGTTTTTTATCCTGCCGTCACTTTGTGTCGTTTAATTCAGATTTATGTCTATAAAGTATAAATTCATCTGAGAAATGTCTAGAAAATTTAAAACTTTAAGAACATTTTGCATTGCTTGACTCAAATATAAACATCTCATGGTTTGTTAGCACTCAGAGTATTTGTTGTGACCAACTCTCAGCTACTACCACCAAGTTTTAGCTGTGTGTGTGTAACGCTGGCTGAGCTGTAGCTGTTTTGGGGGGTTAGCCATATCTGAAATGTCTGGCAGGTTTGTTTAATCCATCTTTTTTTGTTAAATTCATGTTTAAACTGGATAAAAATGCAGCAGGAATGCGGAGTGCAATTCTTATTAAAGCTAAAAATAAAAAAAAGCAAAATACAAGCTAAGAGTTTGAAAATATTTATGGCACAAGCACAGCTAAAATTTGAATGCAGCAAAATCTTGCTAAAACTTAATTTGGCAAACAGCTGGCTAAAAGTAACTGGATAGCTACATGCTAATGCAAGAGGAGCTAAATGTAGCATAAGAAAAACAAAAAGGACGTTTCAAAGCGAACTGACAAAAACTAGGGAAAGGCTAGCTAAAATTTTAAATCATCAAAACACAAGTTAAAATTTAAAAGTAGTAAAAGGGTTTGGAATTTTTATTTTATGTAAATGTTTAAACGCAGCAAAAGGTTAGCTGAGGGTTTAAAAGTTTGAAAACACTAGCTAAAAGTTGAAAGTAGCCAAAGGTTAAACATAGAACAGTAGCTAAAAGCAGAAAAGGGATAGCTAAAAGGAAAACCAGCGAAAGGCTAAACAAGTGTAAAAAAAAAGACAAAGTTGCAGAATAGTATCTAAAGCTAAGTGTATCAAAGTGTTAGCTGAAAGCTAAAGGGCTAGCTAAACACTAAAAGTAGCAACAATTTGCAGAAGAAACAAACAGCAATGTTTATTTGACAAAATTGAAGAGATCTCAGTCTTTGACTTTAGGAGAACGTATTTGCAAATTAAGTTAAAAATTGAAAAAATATACACGTTACCCAAAAAAAGAACCTCCAGCTCCAAATAAGCTGAACATCTGACACACAAATGGCTAAAACAGCAAAAGGTACGCTGAAGTAGTAAGATTGCAACGAAAAATGAACAAACAGGAAAACAGTCACGTGATTCTGCAGACAAACAGCCGAAAAGGTTTTGACGCTGCAGCTTATCTCGTTTTAAAACACCCGTCCAACATGTCCTAAATTATTTTTACTCCATTACACGTGTCTTTGTGGTGGAGAAAGTTCTCCAACCACTCAAGGAAAAAAAGATTGTAAGCAGTTATCTGAAACTACTTATATCAGCAAGAAGTTCATGAAATATTAAGAGCCGAAGTTCTCGGCCTCTTTAATCCATTATGGATGACCTTATCGTGCTGCCGTTGTCGTCTTCTGCTGCTAAAAGCCGAACTGGGTCTGGGTCTCTGTTGTTGTTGACCCAGACGGATCAGATCTGTATCTGTTATTTTTAACAAAATTAAGTTATTTTGATATGAGGAAAATATATTCCTGAGCGTGGCCTCCTTTCAGCTTTTATGGAAACAGTCAACATTAAACGTTGATCGCACAAATTGAGCTTCAGCTGTTCTCAGACGACGTATTGACTTGATTTAATGCAGCCGAGCCGGGAGAAAACCCCGAGTTAAGTTCAGAAAAATGCTGATTTTGTGTTGACGTGCGATAAAAAGTGATCACAACTCGCACTTGTGCAACACAGAGGCGTCTAATGTTGAAGGTTTTGTTTTAAAATGACTCCGACAGGAAGGATAGACCCAGCTAACACACGAGGGGCCTGTTGGAACAAGGGTCATGGCCTCAACCATGAACCCCCCTGTGGAACATCTGTGACCCAGCTTGGACTCACCTGGGTTTACCTGTATGGGTTTTATTGAACTAACCAGGTGGAGCTCATAAAGCCATGACTGAGGTCCAAACCAGTCCAGGGTCCACATGGTGCCACGTGAGTCAGGACTTGGTAAAAGCACTAAAACTTTAAAACAGAGAAAGTTACATTTTCTGTTGAGATTCACTGAGAGCTCAATGATTTTAATCAAATCTGTTGACGGAAATCACCGACTTGTTAAAATTAAAACACAAATCAGAAGCGAAAATCAGCAAAACGCCTAAAAGCTCAAATGAACTGAACTGTAGCCTAAAAAAAAAAAAAAGCTAAACCATACAGAAAAGCTAAACAAAACATCAGAACAGCAAAGCAAAACTGCAGCTAGAGGCTAAAATGATCAAAGCTGTACCTGGAAACAAAAATTAGAAAAATTTGATAGGAGCTAAAATTGTGGAAAAAATAAAATAATAATAAATAAAATAACAAAGCAGAACAGTTAGAAAAACTGTATATAGCTAAAAGCTAAAATTAGCAAAATTCTAGCTAAAAACTATGGTAAAAAGAGCAGGACTCCATCCATCATCCATAAATCCATCCATTTTCTTTAGCTGCTTCTTCTGTTCCGGGTCACGGGGGTCACTGGTAGCCATGTTCAGCAGCTGTTCGAGGGGCAGGGACACCCAGGACAGGTGTCCAGTCCATCACAGGGACACAGAGACAAAGGAGACAAACAACTCTCACTCACACCTACAGGGACAATTTAGAGCACATGCGTCAAACTCAAGGCCCGGGGGCCAAATGTGGCCCTCGTTGACGTCTTATCTGGCCCGGGGGCCAAATGTGGCCCTCGTTGACATCTTATCTGGCCTGGGGGCCAAATGTGGCCCTCGTTGACATCTTATCTGGACCGGGGGCCAAATGTGGCCCTCGTTGACGTCTTATCTGGCCCGGGGGCCAAATGTGGCCCTCGTTGACGTCTTATCTGGCCTCCAAGCTGATGTGTTACACGTAAAATACTTTTATCACTTGAACATTTTCAGACTTTAGTGTCAAAAGTGCAGCAGAGAACGTCAAACGAGACCATCCATCCATCCATGATGTTTTACCTGCTTCTTCCACTGCAGGTCACGGGGGTCACCACTGCCCATGTTCAGCAATCCCTGTGTGAGGGGCGGGGGACATCCTGGACATGTCTCCAGTCCATCACAGGGACACGTAGAGACAAAGGAGAACAACCATTCACTCTCTGTCTCGCCTGTAGGGACAGTTCAGAGTTACCATCAGTCTAACATGCACGAAGAGAACGTGCAAACTCCGCCCAGAAAGCCCCCCGGCTGGGATTTGAGCCTACGACCTCCTCGCTGAGAGGTGGCAGCTCTACCAACCGCTGCTCCACCGTGTCACCTTTAAAAGTAACAAGAAAACAAAAAGTTTCAGTTCGGGGAGATGTTTGTAAATAAAGGTAAACATTCTGAAAAGTATAAAAATAACAACAAAACAAAAGTGGCACAAAGTTCCTGCTCGAGCTCAACGTTTTATCTTTTGACTGTTTCAACATGTTGTTTAAGAAGAAAGTTTTCACAGGAACATGTTGATTGTTTTCTTGTTTACTAAACAATAATAAACCATCATTTTTTATATGACTAAAGGTAAAAATTGTGTTTTAACTGAAGTCATTATCAAAGTTTATATTTTTGACAATAAACAAAATTAAATCTATTTTTGATGAGGATGATGATGAACCGAGTCTCTCCTGATCTTCCTCCCTTTAACCTTCAGCTGAACAAGCGACGTGCACGGCTCCTTCTCGCGCACATCCACAAATCACTTTTCACACCCTCCCCCTCCCCCCCCCCTCCCCCCCTCCATACACACCCTCAGTGACCTCTGCTAGTGATGAAGAGTGTGCAGGGAGGCAGAATGATGAGGGGCGGGGCGTTCTTGTGCGTGAGTCAGAGCGGGCACGTGACCTGAGCCGAGCGTCTGTGTTGGAGAGGATTAGTTCACACGCGCCTCCTGATGCGCGTCACATCCATCAGGTCCATCCATCTGTCAGAGCAGGTGATGCTGAGGAGAGGCTGCAGGTTTGAATCCCTCTGAGGCAGCAGGTGCACGTTTGGTGCCTTTTTTCACCTCCATGCGTCCGTGCACGATGAAGCTCGTGCAGTTTCTGAAGGAAACTCCGTCAGCCCGAACATTTTACATTGAATTAGACTGATCCAGCACTTTTATACTCAATTCAACATTGTTTTGTACATGAATTCTATCTATCTATCTATCTATCTATCTATCTATCTATCTATCTATCTATCTATCTATCTATCTATCTATCTATCT
>JARVGV010001587.1:4969744-4983210 GCA_031762435.1 Hypsolebias longignatus | reverse complement strand
TATACGGTACTGTATATATATATATATATATATATATATACTGTATATATATAAATACATACATACACATTTTTTTATTACACACATATATGCATACATACATACATACATACATACCGGTACACACCTAAGCATAAATGTACATGTATATACACATGCATATGTACGTGTAAATAAGCACGTACATGTTTTGTCACTGGCTGGTCAGCTCTTTCCCTCTTCCTCTACTTACAAGTGTCTGTGAACACTTTCTCACTCCCTTCTCTTTAAAGCACAGATCCTCACAGTCTGGATTCTGGTCCAGGTCGAGCTACAAGTCAACCCAGGCCAGCAGACGTGTTGCACGGCGTTGTGATGAAATGCACACGTGGTTACTGGAGCGTTCAGCACGTCCAGGTGTGTATATGTTTATTTATGCCGCACCTCACTGAATACTCTGCTCATAATATTAAAGCATCTAACTTCATTCCAAGTCAAACTTCCAGGTAGAAAGCCAGAACCATCATGACGGGTGGACTCGCCACGTTCTGTCTAATTCTGCTTTATTTCGCGACAATGCAAGATCTGATCATTCTAAGACGTGTAAATATATAAAGTGTTGTCTTCCTGTCAGGTGGTAAATGATGCGAAGGACAAGAACACACAAACATGCGCTGAAATGAGCCATGAAGACTGAAACGTACCCAGGAGTGGAGGTGATCTTGTACTTGATTACCGAGGAGCCTCCTCTCTCTCCGTTGATGAGCACTCTGACAGGTTTAGGGGTCATCAGGGGGTCGCCAACACCATCTGGAGCGTTTTCAGACGTCGCTTCTTGTTTTTCATCCTCTTCAGCAATAAATGAATAAATAAAAATATTCATACTTGCACAGGTTTCTCAGCTTGTTTGAATAAAACATCAGTTAAATGGAATAACGTTTGTTTGACCACTTCAGAAGTTAAAAAACTTTAATTCAAAAAATCTCCCTTTACATTTGCGTCTGGACGACTCGTACCTTGGCTCTCGTCCCTTTTCTTCAGAATGTCAAACACCACTGTTCGCAGCTCGTCCACAGGCTGAGAGAAACGACAGCAGCAAGAAGTTAGCACAGACATAGCACCTGCAAACTGGTTGGTCCACTGTGGCTGCGCTGCTTGTGGGACTGTGTTTGTTTGTGGCTCCTCGGATTGAAGAAGTCCTTTGGATGAAGGACGAAACGTCTCAGCAAGGAAAAGAGACCGTCCAGGTGAAATGACCGAACGCTGTTGGATTTTCTACCTGGATCACTGAGCATGAACGTTGACGTTAGCACAGCTGTAAGAGCTGTAAACATAAAATACTGTAGTGACATCACTCAGTTTCTCTGGAACTCTCCGATATTAACTTGGCATTGCTGCAACACCACCGGGTTTTAAAAAGCTAATTTTGTGCTGGTTAGAGCTACATGTTTATTTAGAGCAGGGTGTCAAATCCACTTACAAAAGAGGACCAAAATTAAAACCTTTTTCAAACTAAAGGCCAGTTTCAGGCTCTACATAAACTCAAACATCTTTTCTTGGTTGCAGGTTCCTCAACAAGAGTTTGATTGGTCTCATTTGATGTTCACTGTTGCACTTTTGACATGATAATCAAAGACTAATGATAAAAATTCAAGTGAAAAAAGTATTTTACATTTAAAATATCATCTTGGGGGCCAGATAAGAAGTCAATGAGGGCCACATTTGGACCCCGGGCCTTGACTTTGACATATGTGCCTTAGAGGATACAACAAACATTTTTATTGTTTTTGTATACATTTTTTATGTGGTATTGCATGTTTTATTTAGATTTGACCTATTTTATAATTTGTACCTGCTCAATTTCCAAGTGAGTCCTTCGGTTGTTGACGCCTTACATGAATAACCTTAACTTGATAAGAGTTCACATAAAATAACATCTGAGAGGCTGCTTATTTAAGAGTGACTTCACCGTGTCAAATGATATGTATACATGTAGCTAAAGTTAAAACATGAAGGTGTCACAAACACTTTTGTTAACTTGGAGAGCAGAGTTTCTGTCGAACGTTTGATTTGACTCGTGACGATAAACCAAACCCTCCATCTTTGTCCAAACGACATGAACTCTTTCAGACATGCAACAGTTTCCATGAAGCTGACAGGTAACTGAAGTCGAACTAAACGCACACGGAGGAGTCAGTTTAGGAGTTTCAATCAGCAGCAACTGATGGTTTGCTTTGAAAAACAGAGCAGTGAAAGATTATTTTATTTTAAAGCGAATAACCATTTCTACTGATCCACGGCTGTAATATTTAATGTTGAATTTAATATTAAACATACGGTAACACTCATCCATGAGTCTCCAACGTGTCGTAGTGAAGGAGTTTGTGTGTCTGAATGATCCTAGCAGTTTTGCTGTCGGGGGTCCATTAGGGTCGGCCAAGACAGCTTGGTCCTAGATGTCGAGTCAGACAAACAATGCTGCTGTGGACAGAAGACTCGCCTGGACATGGTTTACTGAGGCCACACCCTGGACCCAGGTCTGTGGGGAGGGACTCGTGGATGAGCGCCTGGTGACAGGTCCTCTACCCATGGAGCTCTGTTGAGTTCAACCCAAATGAACTACATGAATTTGGCTCCCTTTGGGCCGTCACCTGCAAGAGGCACCATATGGGTCAGGTGCAAAGTGATTTGGTAGGCAGCTGAAGGTGGGGGTGCTCTGACCCTGGCTTTGGACATGGAATGACCTGCCTGGTGTGGAGGGAGCTTGAGCATGTGCGTGAGGTTGAGAGATACTGACTAGATATAGTCAGACTCAACTCAATGCAATTCAGAACCATCCTCCTTAAGAAGGAGCTGGACCTTGTTCAACTCGTGGTGAGGAGCAGGGCTGGTGTGGGTCTATAACCCAGACATTTTGAGTCCTTAGCGGGGCTGCTGGAATGTGTTCCAGCTGGTAACACTATGATGGACTGGTACTTTAATACCTGCAGGGGTAGTGAGGGTGGGAGGGGGGTGCTCCATGAGTATGGGATTGGGGGTCTGTTGCTACAGCCCATCAAGTCCCCAAACAAATGGTGCAAGAGTCTGGTTTGCATTGCCTGCAGTAAGTCGGATCGCTTCAGGGTGAGCGTCCTGTTGGTGTCACTGTGACGTGATCTTCAGCTTATTGGAGCGGTTTGCACCAAAGTACAAAGCAGATGGGATGAGGATCAGCGTCTACAAATCTGAGGCCATGGTGCTCGGACAGAAAAAGGTAGACTGCCATGTCCAGTTTGGGATTGTGGCGCTGCCTCAAGCGGAGCAGTTTTAAGCGTTTTGGGGTTTTGTTCAAGGGAAGAACCAGGTGTGGGATCCACAGGCAGATCAGTGCAGCTCGTGCCTTTGTGAGCTGCACAAAATCACATGAAAAAAAACTTTCAGATTCTGAACAGAACGTGTGTTTCACCTCCAACACAACACGAACAGCCTCTTCAAACATGGGCAGGACATCCAGGTTTCCTTCTTGCTCCATCAGACGAACCTGACAGATCCAGTATTTGGCAAACTTCTGAGACACCGGCGGCAACCGAGAGATAATCTGTTTCACCTGGTCTGCAGGGCAGCCCTGTGGATGTAAGACAAACACTGAAACTAAAGACTGAGGTAAACTTAACAAGGACTTTGCTACGCCGTCAAACAGTCGAATAACTTCACCCACAACAAACAGGTGCATCTCAACAAATAAGAATATCTGAGATGCTGCAACAACTCTGATCTGCCTGACGGCTTCACTGGCCACATCCTCAAAATCCTTTGAGATTTACTTTTTGATTTGAATTACTGAATTACTGCTGTTTAATATACTGGTTTTTTTTTTTTTTTTAAACATTATTAGTGTTTAGTCTATATCAGATCCTTGTATAAATTTAGCTATGGGTGTAACTGGGACCGTGAGTACAGTTTCATTCCACCTCGTGTTCCACATGTGATGCGAAAGACAATGAAGAACCTTGAACTTGAAATAAATGAACTTTTCAACAACATTCTAATTAGTGAGATGCACCTGTAAGTACTAAGTGTTGTCCTTTCTGAAGCTCCTAATTTGTTTTTCATTGATCGTTTTCCAACAAATGCAAAGCTATGACCTCCTTCAACAAGCAAAAGATCAGACAAACTGGTTTCACTAACTCCAATAATCAATATGAAATATATTTTTCCATTCCAAACAAAATAACGTGCCACTGATCTAAAAGCCCCAACAACAACAACAACAAACACCCAGCGTGGTACATTTATAGTTGAAGTACCTCAGCGAGCAGTTTGATGCAGTCAGCGAGGGACTTGTCCACAGCATAGATGAGTGAACGAGCCTCATCTTCTGTCTTCATGGAGGCCCAGAAAGGATGGGGTACAGACACCGTACACCTGACTGGAGTTTTCACCTGCATCGAAGGACGTTTGTAAGAAATTCCTTTTGCTTCTCGCCACTCCTTAAGTTTTTTCCTGGATATTAAATACCAAAATGCCTGTTAGTTAAATTTAAATGCCTTTTTTTAACATATCAGCTAAATGATAAGTAATGTTTAATTACAACAAAACAATCTTCTTACAGTCTTTCCTCCTGGGCAGATGTTATCTTCTTTCCCTCAGTCTGAGGAACGACCTTGACGGTAACCTTGGGCGTCTTCATGCCTGTGACCCGGCCTGTGATGCTGATGGTCCTGGAGGGCTGTGGTGCAGTCTGGGACAGCACTGGAGCGAATGCACGTTTTGCAGGCGCTTGTGGTGCAAGGATTTTTGCAGAACTCGTCTCGTTCTTGCTAAGTGCTTCTTTATTTGTCTTTGCTTTCCCTGCTAGCTCAACCACAGCACCCTGCTTAAGCCTGCTGCCAGATGTGGAACTCATTCTGTTCATCCTTGAGGATGTTTGTGGAGCAGTGCCTGATGTTATCTTCACAGACCTGTTTGCAGACTGACCAGTTGTTTTACTGGTTAATGCCTTCCCTTCAGGCTTTACAGTTGGTACGTTGCACTTGACGTAGGTAGAGGTGACCCTCAGCCCACCTGAAAACGGACCCTTAGAAGCTGGCAGAGCACGTTTATCCAGAGGAGGTTTAGGTTTGTTCTGAACTTGAACTTTACCCCCAACTCTTAAATTTAAAGAAACCTCCCCAGTAGAGCTTTGGGGAACAGAGGCTGACCCCCTGCTGCTGGACTGCACCTTCTTAGCAACAACAGAAGCAGTATAGACGGTTGTACGCGCTGTGGCATGTAACATCTCTGATTTTGTGCTCCTCGGCTGGATTACTGCAGGTGTGAGTCCAGTTTTGGTTTTGACAAGTGGGCCCATGCTGATCCGACCATCAGCCTTTTGTGTTGTGGCACAGTTTGAGCTAAGGCTAGATTTGGAATTTGATTGTGCTCCAACTGTATGGGCTGCATTAGAAGATGTTTTGCCTAAAGTTTGACCTCTTGTGCATGTCCATCTTTTCTGGGTGCTGGCTGCAGTCACGTTGGGTTTGGAAACCACCACAGTGTAGGTTTTTGTAAGTAATGGGTTTTGATTACGTCGAGGCTGCGTTGAGGCACTTCTAGAAGATGGATGAACAGCATCCTCCTTTCCTTTTAGCGTGCTGCCTCTTACATTTACTGTATTAAAGACACCAAATGCTTTTCTGAGAGGGTCTTGACTGGACTGAGCAGTCAAAGTTTGACTTTTTGTGGCTTTGTATTTGATTTTGTCAGCCGAAGGTTTGTTTTCTTTTCCAGTAGCAACCTGTAAAAAATAAAAATGATAAAAACTGTAAAAATTTGACCTTTACCAGGCATATATGAAATGATCCAATCTAATCTTAGTGTATAAAAACACACAACAAATTCCATGAAGTAATTGTTTAACAAAAACAAAATGAAAATGTTTGGAGTTCATCGTTCTACAACGAGATAGATTATGTCAGACGATTAAATATTCAAAGAAATTACCAACAACCTAAGCGCTCCATCTCAGAATGCACACGTCTAAATGTTATAGCAGGTTAAAGATCATGACGGGACATTTAGAACAAGATTGAGCCTAAGGGTCGCAAGGGAAAGCCTCCTCTTTAAAATAAACATGGCAGCACAACTTTTGAAAACATTTGCAAAATTCCATCCATCCATTCCATAAATCATAACATTTCTGACACAATGTCCTTTGGGTCCATGTGATGGACTTGCGACCTGTCCGGAGTGTGCCCTGCCTCACACACAGTGATGGCTGGATATGGGCATCAGTGACCCCCGCGACCCAAAAAGGAAAAAGCAGGTAAAGGTAATAGAAGAATGGATGTCCTTTCAGCAGATGAGACTAAAGTTGTTTACCCATCATGCATAGTTTGATGTTTAGCAAAACCAAACACAGCATATTAGCTCAAACACATACTGTAATGCCACATGTTGAGCACAGTAGTGGAGGGGTCGTGATCTGGGCTTGCATAGATTTGACCATGAACCCTCTGTAGACTAAAGGATTCTAGAGTCGAATGTGATCTGGCCAGCAGCTGAAGCCTGGACCAAACTGGGACATAACTCAATGGGACAAAGAACTTCAGTCAGATAATAAAACAACAGCAAATCTATAACAGAAGGTGTTGCAATGATCCAATCAAACAATGTAAGTATGATACAAGAGAATAATTGTGTGAAACAGTGATTAAATATTATTTTTTGAACTATTAACACTTCTCAGTGACTCACGGCATGTATACACACGACACACCCTACCTTCAGTGAAGACTTAGGCTTTGGACCCTGACAGTCTTGATGGAGAGATGGCCTAAAAAACAAAACATTGTTTAAATTGACTTACGTATAAAATCAACAGGTGACAAGTCGTTTGATTGATTTCTTACGTTACAGCGGGTGGTTTCAGTTTTCCCTTTGCTGCCAAATATTCCATCAGCTTCTGTTTACGCAGCTCTGTGACAGAAAGTTATGCAGGAATTTGGTGATGGTTAGATGAATGAGCTTCCAAAACATTACTGTAAATATAAAAGGAAAGATTCATACTATCTAAACTGAACAACTCAATACGTGTGTCTGCGTATAAACATTTAGATGATGCAGACTGGTGATTTATTAAAGGAAAAATAAAAGTCTTGGAAGAACAAGGATCATCGCATGTCACGTTAACTTCAAAAATAAGAAGGAAAGAATTAGTTTCTTCAGAATATATTTTCTACTTTAGTAGGGAGTGTGGTGCTTGTTTAACTCCAGTTTGTTTGTGACTCCTCATACTGAAGACGTTTTGGATGAAGGATGAAATGTTTCGGGAAAAAAAGAAAGAAAGAAACTGTCCAGATGACCTGACTGAACATTGTTGGATTTGTACCTGGATTATTGAGCATGAACTTTGGTGTCTGTAATTTAGTTTTTCTAAAAGGTAGCTATAGGAGATCTGGCAACTAGGCTGTCACAAATACAAAAGCTCAGCTAATACTAGTACAGTATTTCCCATTCAAATTATTGTGATCAATTGTGTCATTGTTTCCATACATTTTATGCCTAAAATTTAAATTGATTAAAAATTCTCAAAATCCTTTAACTTGGACAGTCTCTATCTTTTTACACTCAGCTTTTTTTATTTATTTATAGCAAATTAAAACATATTTATGGAGTGAAGAACATAAACGAATGCACAAAATTTGCACAGTGAGGGGCTAAATGAAAACATCAACAAAACAGCAGCAGTAAGTAGCTTAAATGTTATTCCGACACTTTTTGGCGAGAGTAAATGCTAAACCTCTAAAGCATCTTCTTTAAATTAAAGTGCATCCAACAGCCCAGATACCCTAAAATATGTTACTACAAACGAAGATAAAGAGTAATGTTTGTGTAAATTAACGTTAACTAGCCATAGCTAACACAGATTAGCATAACACGGGCTAGCTTCTTTTTTCTTAGTAGCTTTTTTTCTTCTACGCAAATTAACATGTTCGCTGACCTTTTCTGGACAGTATCGGCGCCGATTCAGCCTCCTCCATTTCTATCAGTTTCCTTTTTCGAAGTTATCCAGATGTTATAAAAACAAATAGTTTTGTTGTAGTGGCAAACAAAATGCTAAACTAGTTTCATGACAACCACGCTCGCGCATCAGCATTTTGAAACTGCCGGGGACGAGCGCACGCTACGCTTTCTCTTTTCTGATTGGACGGTTCGAATTTTTGAAGGAAAAAAAAAAAAGGGAAAACCAGTACGCTTGCGCACAAGCCTTGAGGTGATTGGAGCAAAAATGTAAACAAAAAGGAAGCACTAGGAAAGCGTGTGGGATATTTTTTTTGTCACCTTTGAGGCTGCCAGTTTTAATACAAATTCTTTAAATATAATTTTTGTACTGTACTCCTAAAATATTTAAAATCAAAACTGGGTGAAATATAAATGATATTTAATTTTTGTTAGACTTGCTACAAATTGATTATAATATTCGCTTGATTCCATGACGAGTTGCTTTGAAAATAAATAAATAAGTAAATAAATAAATAGGCTCTAATATGCACAGTAGTTTGCATCTTTGCCAAACACTATGTACTGTGAATGCAGTCAATAGTCAAACTTGAAAAATATGTCAACCTCAAATGTGACTGAAAGTACACTATTGTAAAATAATTGAAAGTATAAAAATCCCTTCCTCAGAATCAGAAATAACAGTAAAAAGAGCAAATATCCATGTGCCATATTATATACAGTCTTTTGTTCTGTTTATGGTACAAATGTGTAAAAAAATTCTGAATCATTGTAACTAGATTTTTTTTGTTTTCTGGTATTTCAATATGTGTTATTCTCTGTATATGTAAACTGAACCCACAGATGCTGGTGTCCAGCTGGTTAGTTGTGTCACATCCTGACAGAGCACACAAAACCCCCACATTAATTATTTATAAAGATTTATTTAAGAAAGTTGCACAACATTTAAATAGTTTTGGTGAGCACATTTTCAACAAAAAGTGCACATGAAAATTGTGCATAAATGGTCTTTGAGTATTCAGAAAAGTGCTATACAAATAAAATGTATTATTATTATTATTATTAAATAGTTAAATAAATATTTTAAAATTCACAATACATGTAATCTTCTGAGTCATTTAAAATAATAAATTGACAAAATGTTTACCAGACAGCACAGCGGTATTAACATTTGATAAATCTTGACAAAGTCAAAACATGAAGCATTTTTTTCTGTACTTGGTACATACAGTTATGGAATACAATGTAAAACATGAGCATGCCATTCTAGCACCTGCCAGCTTTTTTTTTTGAGTTCTTCGAACTTCAGCTGCACGTGGAGGTCAGGTTCAGTTGGTTTTAAATCTGACTCTGAATTTTGAAGGTTCTGTACCGAGTGGCAGACTCCTGGCACATTTCCACTGGCTTCTTGTCCACTGTTGATGTGCTGATGTACCAGTTGGGGAAGTAAGCAGACATGAGCGTGCTGATGTTCAGTCCCGTGTCCTGTTTGTAGAAGAGGAACCGTTGCATCTCACTTTCTGAGCTGATCTTCTCAAGATTGCTTTTGTTCGTCATTTCCTGAGGAATAATAATAAAAAAAAAAAAACAGTGTCAGCAGGTTTTACACTAAAAATAGGAGTTCTTGTTCATGTCAGATGTACTGTAGATTATATTAGTTTATGTTAAAGCCTTTTAAAACATGATCAGTTTGTGAATATTCTCTTTTTTATTACGTTAAATTTAAAAGTACTCATTGCAAAGTCATGAAGACTGGTTAGAAAAATTAAAAATCCAAAAGTAACTTTTGCTCTCATATCAATGAGAAGTTATCCTTAAAATGAAAATTTGTGATTAGCTGCCAACCACCACATGCTCTTGTTTACCTATAGAAACAGCTGTGATGGAAAATAAGTAAACAAAGGCAACATTTGATTTCATAGTTTAAAATGATTGCCTTTAAAACAAAGAGCTCAGTTTAAGTGAGATCAGCGTCAGAGTTTTACCTCCAGGTACAGAGTCGGTGTGCCATTCTTTTTGCGGCAGGACAGGTAAAGGTTCGTGTCTTTGATGCCCAGAGTGACAGGCTGGGCCTCGGTGCTGGGTGGAGGGCGCGCGTAAGTCGTCATGTTCAGGAAAACTGAGAAGAGAGGCAACAAAGACAAGTTTTAGACAAAAGCTATTTGCAGATGCTTCTATAAACACGAAAGGTTTAAAGCACCTGTGGCATTTTATTTGTTCTACAAATTAAAAAAGACAAAGATAATAAAAACTTCAGCTTTTACTCTAATTACAAAAGCTGAACGTGGACACTGTTTTGATGTGTTGCATTTTAATTATGTGGCTTGACTGAATAAGCTTTCAGACATGGGTTTATATCATTTGGTTTTCTAATTACCTCTCAGATCGAAAGCAATGTGTTCAACATAATGGTACTTTTTCCAACTATTTAACTTTCAGCAACAGCGCACCACAAGGCTCAGTCTTAGGACCCACCTTCTTCACAAGCTACATAAGTAATGTAGGTCAGATCATTCCTGATGCATTCTTACATTTCTATGCCGATTACACGGTTGTTTATAAATAAAAGTTGAATGAAAAAAAAAAAAAAAGATGTGCCAACATCTCATGTGAAAATCCCTCTCATTTACTTTTGCGGTCTTCACTGCCTCCCGGCAGCATCACTGCCTGGAGCTCCATGATGTCTCGGACCAGAATCAGACTCCGTTGCTGGGTGTCACACACACTGCAGACGTGCTCCACAGCCCTTCTGAAGTCAGGTGGAGCTGAGAAGGTCTCCAAAATGATTTTCTCTGAAAGAAAACAAACAAGGCACATTTGGTTATCCAGTTTTCTACTACGTTGCTACTTTTGGCTTTTAGCTACCAAATGACTCCTTTGTCTTTTCACTAGTATCCTTTTAGGTAGTGCTGCTCTGTTTATTTTGGCTTGTAGTTATTGTTCTGCTTATTTTCACTAAAAGCACTCAGCATTTACATCATGTTATAAGAAAATACAGTCTACTATAATTTGAATTATCTTACTTCCACAGCAGACGTTTAATCTCATGTTGTAAAAGAGTAAAATGCTGGTTTAGTCTTTTCTGTGAATACCTTCTATGATGCTCTCCAGCATGATGTCGATCAGGTTCTCGTCCCTGAAGTCGGTGCTCAGCACAATCTCTGGCATGCCGGCCTTTAGCCTCTCGATGGCGATGATCAGGTTGGCAACGTGCCTCATGGAGGGAGGTTTATGGGAAATCTCCAGTCCCAGTCCTTTGGGCATCTTCTTAGACCACATCTCGCTCAAGTTGCACATTTCAGATTCCATTTTTTCTCCCCGGGTAAATAGATCTACAGGAAGACAAAACATCCAGTTTATGATCAAAGCACTTGTGCCCTAACTTGTAAAGACTACTTCACGAATCCGGTTTTTGCTGAATCGCTCAGCCAGTATCTCTAGATTTCTAAAACTCATCAAAGCCGAGCTCCAGTTAAAAAGCTGGTGGAGTGTTTACCTGCTGAAGAGGTGAGGAGCTGTTTGAATGTGTGCTGGTTATCAGTTGTCCTGATGTTCTGACTCTCTCTGCAGACCTGCAGTACCGTATTTATATGAAGCGGCTCAGCTGAGGGACTTTTTTGCACAGGAAGTGGGCCGGCCTTCGCTGCAGAGCTCACAATGCCCGTCTCCGATGATGAAACGTTGTACTTACACACTGAGGGGGGTGATTGTGAAACAGGACATCAGGTGCTCTGAAGTTTACGGCAGCGTTGGTGCCGTGCAGGAACCGGAGACCAGTCCAGACACGTAGGCACGTGACAGGTTGTCCACAGAATATCTGCTATGAATAGTTCAGTTTTCAGCAATAAAATTAAACTTTGAAACTTTTTTTAAAACTAATTGATGTATTAGCTCATCAGTTGGGACCTAATCAGCTGTTTCCATCTCAGGAGATGAAGTCATTTTAAAAGTTTGACCAAAATAGTTTGAAACTTTGGCTTAACTGGCGGCGGGCGATATGCATTCCCTCAAGGATGCCTTCAGTTGTACAAGGTTTTGAAAAACAGTTCAATTAAAAAAAAAAACCCTTTTTCTAAAATGTGTATCTTTTGAATAAACTTTTAAAATAATTCAGTTTTTTTCTTTTGGCTCCAGCAGGATTTGATGCTGACGCCAGCGCCATCGACCCACAGGGAATATCCCGACAGGCTCGGCACGCCTTTCCTTCCACATTGTTTCCGGTTTTTCTCAGCAATAAATGTTGAAGTTCACCTGGTTGAATGGAGAGAGAAAAAAGTCGGAGCTGTTTTCAGGTTTGTCTTTGTCATTCCAGGAATTTCATGAAGTTATCTCAGAGCCACTCCTGTTGAGGCGTGAGTCGGGTCCAAACACAGGTTCATTTTAAGCTTCAGCCTGAGGGTTTCAGGCAAGCTGTCACTCAGAATCCAGAATTTACCTGTAACGTTCTTCTTTTCTTTTCTGAGAACTCTTCGTAACCTGAAAAATGTCTGACCTCAGGGTAGATATTAACAAACAAAAAATAAAAGTGGAGAAGTTGCCAAAGAGCTGGAAATAGGCACAAGGGGAAGGGAAGTCTGAGGTTGTCATCGTAGTATGTTCTTGTACAATGGCAAAATTAGTTCTCTGCATTTAACCCCATCACACCTGAGATGCTCCCAGGTGGAGCAGTGGGCAGCTCTGTCGGTGCCCAGGGAGAAATTGGGGGTTATGTGTCTTGCTCAGAGACACCACGGCATGTGGGAATGACTGGGTGTTGAGCCATGGCCTTCTGGTCCCAGGTGGGCTGCCCTGCCTCTGCCCCATCTCGGCCCCAATATGTTTAGACCACAATGCATCACAAAATACTGAGCGTGCAGAAGGTCCATCTACAGACACTTTAGTATCAAACTGGAAGATCCTTGATTTAGTTAGTGTTCTTGTGTTGTCCTAATCTCTTTCTTACAGCAACATTTTCTTTCCTGAACACAGAGTGTTAGCCGTGTTAGCCCTCAAGTTTTGTTTAAAATAAAATTTTTCTCAGACACTTCCTGCCCCAAGAACCTGAACTGCATTTGGTTCCTTCATTAGAAACTGTGCAACATCTGGCTCACGTAAGCCCAGACATGTCCCCCCATTTAATTATTGCTCCATAGGCTGCCCGTACATTTTAAGGTCCATTACTTTTATTTGCTTTTAAATCCTTGAATGGCCTTGCCCCACTCTACATTTCAGAGCTGCTACACCCTCACCCCCTCCCACTCCATCAGATCATCTGACCAGTTTCTTCTGAGAGTCCACAAAATGAAGCACAAACTCAGGCTGGAAATAAGTCACGTGGCCACTTCCATTCTGGTGTGAGGTGTCATCCAGGTGTAATAAAGGTCCCCATCAAATATTGGGTAGCCACATCATAATCCAAGATGGACACCACTACCTACCGACCTACCTACCTACCGACCCTACCTACCTACCTACCTACCTACCTACCTACCTACCTACCTACCTACCTACCTACCTACCTACCTACC
>JARVGV010001587.1:4924509-4935900 GCA_031762435.1 Hypsolebias longignatus | reverse complement strand
ATGACGTGACCGGGGATCGAACCCGGGACCTTCCGGTCCTGAGCCGGCTGCCCTGCCTCTACACCATCTCGGCCCAATAAGTAGTATAAGTATAAGAGCGGTTGCGCCAAAGGATGGATAGAGAGGGAGCGAGCAGTGTGTCTCTTGAAGAAAAATGAGAGGGAGACCCCTTGACGTGACATGGACTGTCTCTCTTTGGTTCTCAACATGGCGGACGCTCGGTGTGTTTTGAGCTCTTTAGCATTTTTCAAACAAAGCTTTTAATTAAAAAAATATCAGTAAACAAGTTCTCAGCTTCTTTTTGAGGAGAAAAACAACTTTTTACACAAAGGCACGGGTTTCAACTGTGAATTTTGGAACTTGGACAAGACAGAGTTTTTTTCCCCCCGAGGTCGGCCTGTTAGCTTAGCTCGTAGTTTAGCTTCTCAGCTTAGCTGCTTTTAACGATGCAAAAATGAGATTTTGGACGGTTAAAAGGGATTGAAATAGAAAAGAGAAAGGGAGGGGCCAGTGAAGAACACCGGAGTTGAACCTTTTGTCATCCAGTGTCTTCATTAGAACGAGAGAGACACGAAGAAACGACAAGGCCGATAAAAGAAAATGAAGTCGATCATTTTCATTTATTGTGCGATTAATTGATTTATTGTTTATCGCGACAGGCCTAACTGGGTATGGGCAAACTCCTCAAACTTTTTGTTTACCAAATAAGTGCAAATACACAAAGAAACGTTTTAAAGGAACCGTCACGTTCTAAAGAGTTTATAAACAACACTATAACATAATACTGTACTGTATATAACATTTTCATTTGTAAGAGATGTGCAAATAGCAGGTTGGTTTAGAAATATAATTGCAAGCATGAACCAGTTTATTGCGCCAACAGCAGAGACAGTTCAGGATGGATCAGTCCGACTCATAAACGTGATGGAGAACTTTGTCCCAGCTAAAGTTATTATACAATAAAGTGGTAAACACAAGCCGCTAACGTCCCGGCAGGTTTATAACACCAGCCCCTTTGTGACCGTGAGCGCTGATTTATGAACTGAGGAGGAAAGAAAAGGCCTGCTGTTGTGGGGACACAAACAAGGTCAGGGAAGGCAGTGAAGCTAGGAGTGGAAGAGGGCGGGGCTTATGAAAGGTTAACAGTATTAAGAGAATAAAGAGCGCTGCAGGAGGGAAGTTTCTCATGGTGCTGAAATAATGAGGTGACCAGGTCCATCAGGTAAAGCTTTATGGGTGTTATGGAGGGAAAGTCCTCATAAAGATCTTAAAATAAGTATAATTTAATATCACTGTGTTGATTCTGAGACAAACCCCCACAGAGAACTCACTGTTACAGCTTCGTTAATAACTTATAAGAAAACCAGCGGGAGTCAGTGCCTGAAACGCTCACACACCGCGCGCGCGTGCGCGTGTGTGTGTGTGTGTGTGTGTGTGTGTGTGTGTGAGAATGACTTTCAGCTCCTGGCAGTGTGTGTGTGTGAGGAAGACTTTGATCTTGTGTTTGAGGTTCGCCATGTGCGTACATGTGTCCTAGCAGCCTCGAGCGTTTTGTGGTTTTTGACCGCATCTTGTAAAAGAAGCGACCGGCCAAAGTCACGAAGCTTCGTGCTAACTTGATATATTTATTTTTTTGTGGGGTGTAAGATGGTGACACAGCGTGGACGTGTAACAATCTGAATCCTCTGGTGACACACACGAATCGACTTCCAGAAAACCTCTTCTTGTCCCAGAGCTCTGTGTTTCCAGCCGCGCTCTGAAGATGCTCTGAGGTAAAACCGTGCATTTGTTACAAAAACACAACAAGCTTTACGTGAGAAACCAAACACGAGATGAAACACGACGATACATTTCAGTCAGCTGTGGTATCGTTTAACCTTCGGTCTGTGATTCTTTATTAATTCAACATGTGTATCACACTGAAACAAATATATGTCTAGCACGCGTTAAAGGAATGCACGTCACCCGCCGACTTTCAAGCTGAAGTTTGGGAATAAAATCATCTCAAATTCAAGAACTACATTTTAGTCAAACCATGAAAATGATGTAATTTGCAATTCTGCGAGCTGCCATGCTCAGAGTACCATATTTTCCGCTGTATAAGTCGCATCAGTCCAAATAAGTTTAATAAAGTGGGAAAAAAATTAACACGCCTCTTCACCGTATAAGTCGCATCTATTTTGCGTCACCGCTGACAATGTGGGCCGGTGTGCCAAAAATCGATTGGCTGCCAAATGGTGTACACGGGAGGACTTTAACAAGAATTTAACAAGCTCAACATTTAAAAACAATTATTTGTTTGATCAAAATTACAGCAAACGCGTGTCTCAGTCTAACTTTTCCTTAATAAATGCACTTTAATAGTCAAATCAGCTGCATTTCAAAGGCTAATAGGCAGAAGTAGGAGCATGCAGAGGGAGGACTCGCTGTGCATTTCTTCGAAATTTAATAAGATAATCACCTAAAACAATTATTTTTTTGCTCGACATTATAGTAAACACGTGTCTCAGTCTAACTTTTACTTAATAAATGCACTTTCATGGTAAAATCAGCTGCATTTTGCCGGGCGGCGCAGTGAAATGAAGCTGATTTGACAGTTGCTCCAGGCACAATCCTAGAGCTGGATAAAGGTGGCTGACTATGGCAAGCCGATTGTGTCATTAATAGCCACTTTTATCTACTACATGACAAACGGCATGCCATACACCTCGAGTGCCATCTAGCGGCTGAAAATGGTAGTGTTCAATATTTGCAGTCAGAATGAATGAAAATGGTCATATCTCAGCCAAAAATTGGTTTAAATATGAGAAGGAAAAAAAAAACAAACAAGTCGCAAGGCATGCACATTATGGAAAAAACTGTGACTTATATGCCAGAAAATACGATATGCATTCTGAATGACTATAAGCTACAAACACAATTAACTTAAGGTCAATAGCTGTAAAATTCACTGTGTTTCAGCTAATTCCATGTTAGCAAATAACTGTAGTGGACATCTCGAACTGGACTGATTCCAAAAGTTAATTAGCTGATGGTGTACATCTACAACTAATCAATACTAAAGAGTTTACATAAAATCCGTCCAGTAGTTTGAGATATTTTGGTAACAAAAAACAGGGTCAACTCCGACAATCGATGCTAAAGTTTTAAGCAAAGATTTTGGGTTATGTGTTGTGAATAACTTTCATCTACTTTCACACCCATTCTAACTGTAAAACTGACTGTGTTTCAGCCATTTTTGTAGTTTTAGGTTCAAATGGCTTCAGCTGCCATCTTGAACTGGACACAAACACGTGCACACACAGACTGACATTATCGCTCTTCTTCACCTTGCAGTCCAGTAAAGAGAACGTCACAGTTACCTGGAACAAGGCAACAGTTTGTATTTCAATGTGGTGCGCTCGTCAAACAGGAAACTTAGAGCAGCTTATAAAAAAATGCAAAAATGTTTGTTTAGTCTTTGAAGTAAAAATAGCAGCATGCTTGCAAATCTAAAATTATCCTCAGGGAAACTAAACAAACTCCTTGCAACAGAAATGTGACGTTTAGAGCAACTGATCCGTGAGAATCAGAGGCATCTTTTAAACGCACGAGTCATCGTGGTCATAAACAAAGAGTCAGCTGACCATGACCATCTGTACTGATAAAACAAACAGGCCGACTGTTCATGAAGGCTCTGTGAAAGGAGCCGAAGAACAGCAGTCAATCCTGAATGCTGCAAATCATTGAAATATGGAGTGATCCTGTCAGAATCAACAGAATAGAAGCTGTTGCAGAACAAACATTAAAGCATTTTCTTGCATATATATAAAAAAAAACGACGACGCTGCACTGCCAAGCACTAGACTACAGACATAGGTTTATAAGAATTTGGTTTGATAAAGTAAAAACAAAACATTAACTTGTGTGTAACTTTGTGGAATGGACGGACTTGAATATCTGAACCAGACAAGAAGAAACTGATGAAGCTTCGTGCAGAAAAAAAAAATGGGGCTTGGTATCATTTAACTTTTAGTTTTCATCTCTTTGACTCTTGTTTCCACAGGTCTGCAAGAAGAACCAAACAGGCGACCCATCGGGGGCTTTAACGTACCCTTTGACAGGAAACTCCTGAGACCCAGTCTTCCTCCAATGCAAGAGTTGGGGGTTCGAATCCACTAGCATCACATGCTGAAGTGTCCCTGGGCAAGACATTGACCCCCTCATTGCCTCTGATGTGTCCCATCAGTGTATGAATGTTCTAAAGCGCTGATTAATCTCTGTAGAGATCTAGTAGAGCGCTGCATGAACGAGTAAACGAGGACACAGACGGCTGTAAAGTGCTTTGAGTGTCTTGATCAGATAGAAAGGTGCAGTATAAGTGCAGTCCATTCACCATTTAATAATATTTATAGAAAAAACTGGTCCCAAACTGATTATCTTCATTCCAAAAAGTGTACTCCGGCAGAGTAAGTCCTAAATGTGAAGGTGGGTGAAAGACGGGTACAAAATGAGTCGAGGTAGACGGCTAAATAACGTGCACGGCCAAGAATGCAGCTTTGAACTGGAAACTTTTCAAAAACAGTGCTCAGAACCGGGCCACGCAGCTTGCTGGCTACACAGAATTTAGCAGAACAGCAACAAACGCTCATTGTGAGTCACTAACAGTCACAGTCCAGTGAGATACCACCGTCACCTGGAGCCTTTAGTCAACACCAGCGATAAGGTCCACCTCATCAAACCGGTTTGGTCCACTTTTGTTCCCATACCTACTTACAATTGTCAAAGTCTTGTCTTCAATTTGTTCCGCACGTTGCGTTTTAAGTGTCTTCTGCGTTCTTCCCATAACAGACACAGGTGCGACGCGTAAAGTGCGACGAGGAAACTGGTCTCCGGGTGTTTTTGTGTTGTGAGCTACTGTAGCTGTAAAAGAATAAAAAGCTAGGCTGTACGGTTTGCTCTGCCATGTTGCAACGCTTGTGCTCATGTGTGTATGAGGCTCAGTGAGGTAAAGAACAAAACAAACAAAAAAAATAAACGATGAACATCTGGTCAAATGTCACCAGATGTGCATTAACACTCAAAGCCCTGTAGTTTGACGAGTAAAATTGCTCGATTTTAACCCAACAGTGACCCCGTTACCCGTCTGCAAAGTCTTTTCTTTGTCGTCCGTCTTACAGAGATTATTAAAAATTTGAATCCAATTATTAATGTTTTCAATGTGTTTGCATCTTGTGTTGTCTGGAAACAACTAATTAACCAAAAAAACAACAAACGAACAACAAATTCAAGATGGCCACCAAAACTAATCGACATTATCAAACAAAAAAAAAATGCAGATAAATCAGCATTTTTACAAATACTGATGTAAAATCCGACGTGGCAGTAGCTGAGTCTTTTATATTTAAGATGAATTTATATAAAAATTAGACTCAATAACTCTTGACGGACGTCATAGATGATACCTAACCTGGCACTTCCCATGAAGACGACCAACTAAACAAGCTCAGAATATTAAAACTGTATTTTATTTCTACATGAGCTGATTATTATTTATATTTTAAGCATGACCTTGATTTGAGTTATGAGTTTAACTGGATCAGGTTTTTGTTTCATAATCCTGATTTCTTTAGCGAGAGGGAACAAGCTGGAGTTGTCTGGGTTACGTTTTCCTGATGGTCCTCGACTTTTTGACGACTCTCCGAACAAAGACCTGAGTTGTGACGTGTTGCATCATCAGCATCATCACAAAATGAAACAAAACAAATCACTGGTCTCAAGTTTCTTTCTGTTTTAAAACATAAATGTGAGAAACATGTGGCTCCAATGCAAATATACATAAAAAAATAAAAAAAAAATCAGTTTTTGAACGCACATGAAAAGACTTGTGTGATCCTGAGATTATAATCTTATTGGATTATTTGCAGCTGAAACAAAACATTATTTAAAACAGGCTAACATTAATAAAAACCACCTGGATCTAATTTATATCAGTTGTTGTTTTAAATCCAACCTTGTTCCATCTGAGTTAGTTGTTAAGTCACGCCGACACTAAACACCATCCTTTCCAGAAAGGTTTAAGAAGATTGAGCTACATGTGGGGTCCCCCCCGCCTGCCCACCCCCCCACACACACATAATGACTGTTTTGGAGCAAAGACCAAGACATGGAGTAGAAAATTAAGTGTGTGAAAGAGTAAGATAAAGACAACAGTGCGTAATTTTCCCACCCTGTGGGATTTTGTAGCTCATGTACATGTACACAAACTGAATCCATGCGAGGAGCAAAGGCCGTGCTCGTGATCTGCCTTGATGGATTTTATGGAGCGCAGAGACAGTTCTCAGGTTGAAGTGAGATCAATTAAAAGCTCAGCAGTCCTTTAAACGATGCACATCGCCTACCGCCTTCCGTACCAGTGATTTAAACTGAACTCTTACGATGAATCTGGACTTGTGGCCATTTTGATGTGACGTCATGAACGACCTCGTGAAGTCCTGGAGCTTCAAGGATCACTGCTGCTGCCACAACAATTTTAGCTCAATATCTGTAAAACCTGATTCAGTTACAGAAACGTTTGCGTTGGCTGATGTTAATAATAAATTTCATAGTTGTCTGCGCGCACGGCATCATGGGTAGAGGGTCAGGTGTTGCATCACCCACGTAGCTGTTAGATCTGACACATGCGACTGCGTTTCTCCCATTTATCGGTTCAGTTATCGATGTTTCAGGCAGAGAAAACACTGGACGAGGTGAAATGTTGGCGTGTCGATGCACTGAAGGACGTTTTACGAGCGAGGGATCTGAAATGCAGCAAAGCGAGGAAGGAGGACTGTGGCAACAAAAATGCAACCGATTCATGCTCAAAACGGAGATTCCTGCTCAAAAACAAATGCAAAATTGCGTACCTGATCTCAAAGGATCGTTTAACATGAACCAGTTTCAAGCAGAAAATTGGGTTTGTAATATAACGACATAAATTTTCGGCTGAATGTGTCAAACTCCTGGAAATGTTAAGTGAGGCTTCGCACACTCGTAACTATGAAATTGTGATATTAGTTGTGACGGTTGTCCTTAATTAGACTGACTCCAAAAGTTCTTCCTTTTGCAGACTCAACGATTCCTCTCAGAGTTTCATGAAAACCAGCCAAGTGGTTCATGAGATATTTTGCAAAAAGACAAGGTTGACACCAACAGTTAATGCCAAAGTTTCAGGAAAAACTTGGCACGTTTGGTTGTGCTCTGAATATGTGTTGACGAAAAAGCTCAGCTACCACCAAACCAAGTTTTGGCTCAATGTTTGTAAAATAACTTCAATTATATGTGCTTTGTGCTGACTGGCTGTGGCGGCCATCTTTAATTAGATTAACTCCAAAAGTTAATCAGTTGTAGATGAACATCCAGTGATGAAACGTTAACGTGCAGTGTTTATTTACTCACGGGCCGAACCAAAATCAGCTGTCAGATTTTATCAGACTTCATTTTTATCATATCTTTACTTTGGTTTACTTTTATGTCCGACTAGTTTCTGTCTCATTTTGACTACATTTACAAGTCTCATTAAAAAAAAAAAAACACTCGGAGGCTCTTAACGAGCGCGTACCTGCAGGATGAGGATGAAGTAGTCGACGGGCTTCCCTCTCTGGTAGATGTAGTGATGAGACGATCGCTTGTTGTTCTCGTTGAACTTGATCTCCTGGATGACGTCGGGGTGCCGTAAAATTCGGAGCAGCACCTTGTCCGAGATCAGAGTTATGTTGAACAAGCTCACCTCTGCAGGAAGAGAGAAAAATATAAAATAAAAGAAAAATATTGAAAACAATTTCTAATAAAAGCCGCTCTCTCGTTTAACTGCTGTAAATATTTGTTTTAGCTTCGCTCCGACTGAAGCATCTGTTCCAGCAGAGAACATCTGATTCAATATTTACAATAACAGTAAGACGGTGAATGTACACGAGTAACGAGATAATTTTATGGTGAATGTAATAACATCATTTAAATAAACACAGACAATAGATTCACCATTTATGAACCAAAGGAAAAACGTGTTAAAATATTTCACAACTGTTTTTTGTTGTCTTAAAATTCAGGTGGAAGTTAAATCGTTTGTGATTTAAAAAGATTTTAAGCCAAAGCAGCAAACTATAAATCACACGTGAGCAAAACGCGACCCGCGGGCCAGAAACGGCCCTTTGTCCATCGACAATCTGCCTCTCGATGTCAACAAACAAGAACAAAACAACTTGAAATTAATTAGACGATAGTTTATTAAAGAGAAATGTTAAGACGAGTTATAAATTAGCTTCTTAACGAGTTACAACAGAGTGCTTGTTTTAATTAAAGTAGGCGACACTTTTTTTTTTAAAATTTAAGTTGTACCACATTGAATTTTTAATAAAAGTACTGCCGGTACACACACTCACGAGTAAACGTTCAGAATAATCAAAATCCAAAGCAAGAATTTGACTTTTACAGTTTTACTTGCATCGGCAGACTTTCACAACGGATGTACAGAAGTTTTACACGCACGGAGCCCAGTCACGAGAATCTGCAGCGGGCGAGGTTTGTTTTTATAACCTTATCAGCTCTCGGCTCAAGAGGCAGACACTGATGACCTCGGCCATCCAGCTGCACATGCAGGATCAAATCAGCTCCTCCTCTCTCAGAGAGAAAAGAACTCAGTAACTCAAACACATGGTTCATGGGCAGTTAACGTTCTCAGCCATAATAGTTACAAACATCCATATTTCTTGATGAAAAATCCCCTGACGGAGGGACAGATGGGGACAATTTAGGGGACAAATTGACATTTCATGTTGCTTAGACGATAAGCTGAAGCTTAGACAAGGTTATACCAAAGGTGTCACCTGTGACCTTTAACACAGTGACCTTGAAAGCAACAGTGCTCATCCTTGCCCCGTCCATATGTGTAATTTGACATTTCTGTGTTGAAGGTTATTAAAAGATGTCTACATATACAAATGTTAGCACATTTAATGCGCTGATTGTAAACGTATTATTGTTGCAAAGATACCAAACTCAAAATGTGCAACAAACGTTAGCGTCGTGTTGCTCTACAGGCAGACAGAGCAAACCTTTACTGTATTTTTGCAGATATGATGGATAAATATGATAGATCCAGGAGGCACCATGAACCTTCAGTTCAGTTTGTGGTTCTTCAATCCCCTTAATTAAAAAGTCCTGAAGTAAAAAAAAAAAAAGATGCTCACCCATGTAATACAGTTTTACCTTTAAAAAAAAAAAATTAAGTAGCATCTTGCTGTGGTGTTGATGTTAATAAAACATTCCTCTTTTCCTTCATTATTATTATTATTTTTTTTATTTTTTCAGCACTTTTAAGTTCAAGCCGACAGGATGAAATCTGAGCGCAGGGAAACGCTGGAACAAATCTTCTTAATAACAAATTGTGAAACCCTGCTAACTTTAGAGAGAAGGACCCTCCCTGCAGGAACAAACCCGTCAACATTGAGCTTTTCGCTCCTGCAGGTTGTTGTTTTCAGCCCGAACGTCTCGAATCAGGCAAACGTAGCTCGCAGTTCACCACCATGCCTTAAAAACATCAGCAAATTTAAACCGGACGTGTGAATAAACAATAAATTATTGCTAAGGCTAAATCTGGACTATCTAAGTAAAACAAAGATGTTAATAAATTGTGCATATCAAAGGTATTTTTAACAATACTTGCAGTAAAAATCTATTTGCATTAATTTTGCATTTATAGTTAGGAGATAAAATCTGCAAATAAAACTGTTCAAAAACAGAATGACAAAAGTCTGATATTTGTTACCAATAATTTATAATTTGTATTATTTATTTAAATATTGCTGGTGATGCTAATTATTTTCATTTTAACTTAAAACAAGATAATAAATTCATACAGACAATGTTTGCACGCTTTTACACAAAAAGTCCATTTTAAATCATTTTAAAAGACACAAAATGATTTTATTAGAAACTTATCAACATCTGGGAAAACTTCAGCATTTAAAATAACAGCTAAAGGTTTAGCCTCTCAAATTAAATTTAATTTATGCCAAGACTAACTGAGATACTCAGGTTTAGGTGGAAAGTAAAATGAGCCAAAGATTTTTACCATCATCGGGTTTTAAAAGGTTGTTGTTGTTTTTTTTACGTCAAAGTGCGTTACAGGTTTATACAACATATGTAGTAGTTTATTACAAAAATACAAAAATATTTTAAAGTATCTGCAGTTTTCCCCAATTTAACCATAAGAGCACAGATTTTTTTAAAATCTTCCTAAAACATCAGTTTTATTCTGATATTATCATTTGAAATATAAAATAAGAATGCTCTTTAAAGTCTGACATAAATTAGCTAAAATAATAAAATAAGTAAAAGTTAAACTTTAAATTAATGCAGACGGGAACAAACCCACAGCCGGTTTGCTCGTTGGACACTGCACTCATGTTTGTGATTTTGTAGTGGTTCGACAGCAGGAACTTGAATGTTTTTTTTTAGTTTACGCAGATTTCTCAACTGTGGTGAGGCAGACTGTCGCAATCAGCGTTCAGCCAGAAGAGGCCCGGTCCCCACCCACACATGGAACGAAGACGCAGAACAACATGCAAACAAAGACCTGCACAGCGTGCACGTGCACATGCACACACGTAATAAATGGACAATGTTGGAATTCAAACAAGCTCCTGTCATTCTGGTTTACATATTATGTCAGGCCCCGCCCACTGAGTGTTTTAACAATGTTTAGTTACAGAAAAGCAACACTTTTATACAACTGACTACACTTAACTGTTTTGTTTTATCAACTCAGAATAAACTCATTAAAACTTGTTCAATAGAACATTAAAATATTATGTAATGTGTTTTTAAATTAATATTTTTCTGCTTGAGCTACATTAATTTGAGGCCTAGCATTCCTAAAAAACACGCATATCGCCCGCCGCCTTTCATGCCCACATGTTTTAGCTGATTTTATGCTGACAGTCACAACGTTATATGAGCAGGATGATCAGTCATGACAGGAATTTTAGATTATTTGGTAATTTATTTGTAAATAAAATATTGTTTTCTCTGGAAGAAAAAAAAAACCCTGCTGTCTTTTTGTGAAGGCAGCATTGCAGTTTATTTTTTCCAAAGATGCAAATACTACCACCGCTCAGGAGGCGTTAATATTTAATATCCATAAATATAACATAAACATAATATTTGTTACAAACAGTGCTGGTCTTTCAGAATCAGTATTGGAGATTTTTCTCTAAATGAATGAATAACCGCTCATTAAATGTACAGAAATTAGCATAAAGCTCGTTTTATGGTAAATGGTAAATGGAGCTTACTAAGCGCTTTCCAGCCCCCATGAGGGGCCCCAAAGCGCTTCACAGTACCAGCCATCCACCCATTCATACACACATTCAT
>JARVGV010001587.1:4877363-4887536 GCA_031762435.1 Hypsolebias longignatus | reverse complement strand
CCCCCCCCCCCCCCCCCCCCCCCCCCCCAGGAATCAGTAACCAGCAGGAACCTTGAAAAAAAAATACAAACAGTCCAGAGTGTTTCAGCGTGTTTGTTCAGGCTCGCTCCTGGTGAGGTTCAATCAGTTTTGTGGTCAGCTGAACACACTCAGAGCGGCAGATACAAGAAAAAAATGGAAATCAGATAACGACAAAACTTACAACAATCAGGACCTCGTTCTGGCTGCGAGTCGTCTTTTTTTTCTTTTAGCTCGAAAACGAGTTGTTCAGAATCTAAAGAAAGTCGTGAAACAGTTTTACACTCAGCAGTGGCCTGTTTGAAGAAAACCTTAGACGCTGTTTCGTGACAGGTGTGCGCCGTGATAAAACCAGTGGTCTGCAACGTTTTCATCATCAACACATTTATTTAAGACCATCTGTGGAGAAAATCTTCATGCAGCCCTGGTCATGTGTTCTTAGCTCAATAAGACAGAATCAAGCAGTCGAGATTCTTGTGAGATCAAGGCAGCCAGGTTTATATCTTTACATCTGTACCTCAACGTCAATGCCAATGTTATTTATCCAGCACGTTCAAATACGACAATGTGGACCAAAAGTGCCTCACAAGAAAGTTAAGAACAACCTAGAACCATAAAAAAATCGCACATAAAAATCAACAGGTACAAAAAATAAACTGAAACAGTGAAACAGCACAACCTCAAAGCAGAGCTGTAAATAAAACCAGTGTAAAACGTGTTTAAAAGGATTTATAGGCTCTGCAGTACAAAGGGTCAGAGGATCCTGCAGGTTCATCAGTGATTTTTACAGAACCTGCGTAAAGGTTTCCTGTGGTAGTAGCAGAGAGTCATTCACAGCACATACACTAAAATCATGCATGATCATGTGACATATCGCGTGGGATTGTGCCTAACAATGATTTAAAGTTTGAACAAAAATACAAATCTCTTATTAGACGATAGCAGTTTAAAACTGTCGTCCAATCCAACTTTATTTGTCCAGCTCAGAGTCAGCATGAAAACACGGCTCTCATGATAGAAAATACAACCAAATACACGAGCGACGTCAAACAAAGGAACAAAAAGTAAAAACACATCAAATCTGATCAAACAAATCAAAACAAACAAATCTATAGAATTAGAAATCAGATTAAAAAAACGATGTGAGAACTTATTTCAAAGTGTTAAAAGTCGATGAGGAGAGTTGGAGGTTTCTAAACAGACGACGACGAGGCCTGCGACACGGAGGGGCAGCTTGTTCAACGGCTGCCGCAGCAAACGCTCCATCTCCGCTGAGCACGAGTCACGGACCCTCTGAGTGTGGAGGGTTTGTAGCAGGTCACACAGGTAGGGTGGGCCAAGGCCATGCAGAGATTTAAAAACCAATAACATTGTTTTAAAATAGACCCTGAAATGCACGAGCAGCCAGTGGAGTGAGGATAGAATGGGAGAAAATGTGCTCATATGTACGTGCACCAGTTGAAACTGCTCTATAGCGTTTTGGGTCCTCTGCAGTCGGGCAATGGAGGACCCACTAACACCCAAATAAAGTGTGTTACAGTAATCCAGCTGAGTGAGGAGAAAGACATCATACTGTCTCAAAACGTTTAGTTTCAAATGAGAAAAACGACTTTTAACGACCGTCATGAAAGGAATGAAATGTGCATCTTTTATTTTATTCATTAGATCAGGGACACGTCTGTTTCGCATTTGTCTTTTGATTTGAACCCTGGTTATTTCCTCCGATGCAAACGCAAAACGCGTGGTTGCTCGTGGGCGAACGGTCAAAACTGGGAACTAAACATCGGCAAACCTGTTTCGCACACAGCAGAAGTTTGCACGCTCTTAGCAGACGTGAGGTGTTGCAGAAGAAGCTGCAGAGTTTATGTGGTTGTTTCTGTGGTCGAACTGAGTGAGGCCCGATCATAGGGGCAGGTGGTGCTAAAAAATTAATTCGCCCCGCAAAGTAGTTCCTCCCAATAAACAATGCAACATCATTTATTGAGTTTGCCGTGTATTGTTTAGTTCTGTCTATTTTTCAACTACCTTGACAATTTTAAATGATTTCCATGGATTTAGTTTCAGTTTTTTACTTATTTACTGTTATGGATTCGCCAAACCTTTGTCAAGCGGATCTGAACTGGCGCCAGGGATTTGAACAGGCGGGTCCAATAGTTTTATTTGGGGCGTCAGATTGTCTGCTCTGTGGACACATTTGGCTGATTTTAGCACATGCACATGAACCGCTACTAACCCTAGAGTTTACTGAGCTCAGAGTGAAACCTGCTGAGCTCAACAGTGGAGATACGGATCGCCCGTCCAAAAAAACTGAAGAGGACAGAGACATTTTTCTCCAATTTTATAAGTTGCTTCAATTAACCCCTCCCCCCCCCATTTTATTGTTAATCTGGAGTATTATTTCAGAATTATTACTTCAAATCAATTTAGAAATCCAGTACAGAAAGCTGAGTATGTGTTGGCTGGGGGTTGTCGCTTTCTCTGATTCATTAGACCCAACTGTTTTTCACGAGACACAACCTCGATCTGCGGCAGGGAGAAAACAGGCAACAAGTTTGTGCAAGAATAATAATAAATGAATAAAACAGAAAGGAAAAAAATATTAACCATTAAACAATATACCTGTATATCCTATTTTTTCCCACAGAAAATGTAACTCAGTTTGTAAAACTTGTGTGGTTGGCAATGCAGGAAACGAACGTCCGACTCACCACCGGTAGTTTTTTTTTTTTTTCACTCATGAACCGTCACTGCACAAATGAGACAATTTTCATGACTTCTCCTGATGCTGTACAAACAATTTAAATACAAAGAGAACTTCTGCTTTAAACAAACGTGTGTCAGGTGGAACACCGAACATCCTCTAAAGCGCCCGTAAGACTGTTCGCTCAGCTCAGTGTCCGTTGAATCGTGTCATAATGTGAAGAAGAGTTCAATATTTATTGACAAAGAAACATTAACTTTAGGAGAGAGAACAGACATTGAAATAAATATGTCTGGAACCTAATTTTGTTTGTTTTTAAAGTCAATATGGCATTTTTAACTTGTTTTGATCAAAACTTCGCCCCAAATCAACCAGTTTATTTCCTGCTTCAAATCATGAAGAGCTGTTTCTTAATCTATTGTTTAAAATCGACACATTCTGTTGAATCAGATTTAAAAACGAGTGTAACACATTAATGCTTTGATTAAATATGCAAATAAGACATAATTTTATTATAACTGCATCAAAGCTATTTAATACTTCAATACTATTAATAACACTTTTAGTTTTTATTAGTTAACTTTTTTAACTGACTTCCTCTTTTACACGTGCTGTTGTCGTTAAAAGCAGACAGTGTTTTTTTCTGTTATTGTCGATAAAGGACCAGATGTTTGGTCTGAGAAAACAAAGCAGTTTTACTCTGAATTAGATTTTTATTTTATTTTTTTTTAATGGCGTTACGTAAAAAAAAAAACATCCTCTGGTTGTGTGAATGCTGACTCAGCACATTCACACTGTTGTTTTCCTGTTTATATCTTTTCTGTTTTTTTTTGCAGTCAAACTAGTTATGTTCACGTTGCAATTCTTTAACCATTCTCACATTAAAACAAACATCTTATCTAGAAATACTGCACTCCAACTGTTAGTATTTGTACCTTTAATACCTTTTTAGTTATTAACCATCCATCCGTCCATTCATGTCACCATCTATCCATTATTTTTACCTGCTTCTTCCTTTCCGGGTCGCGGGGGTCACTGTTGCTCATGTCCATCAGTCAGTGTGTGAGAGGCGGAGGGCACCCTGGACAGGTCTTCAGTCCATCACAGGGTGAATTATTTATTTTAAAAGTTTTACCCATTAATGAGACGTTTGATTTAATTCCTTCGAAACTATTTTGTCTTAAATCTACTTCAACATACTCACTCTGTTTTATCTACTTGTGCTACTTTTAGCTACCGTCTTACTGATTTTAGACTTTAGCCATGGTTTTGCTTTGTGCTTTTAGCTACTTTTTAGCTAAATGTAGATGGTTAGCTAGTTATAGCTAGTTTAGCTGAATGGACCCTTTTGCACATTTTTGCTATTTAAAACTGTTATGCTAATTTAAGCTTGTAACAGATGTTTCTCAAGTGTTTTGCTACATTTAGCTTTTAGCTGGTGTTTAGCTAATTGAAACTGTCTAGGATTTTAGCTTTTAGCTACAATTCTCCAGATTTTAGCTTCTACTTTACTATTTTTACCAGTTAAAGTTAATTTTTCATCAATCGTTCAGCTTTATTTGTGCATAAAAATAATTATGTTGGAATAAACTTTAAAATATTTGAACACGGAGAAAAGACTGTTATGAAACGCACCAATACATTCACAACTAAATACAAAATCTTTTTTTTTTTTCAGGATACACTGATCAGTTTCAGTAGTTTCATCCGGTCATTAGTCCAAGCATCTAACTCTTTAAAACAAATTTTAAAAGATAACGTTTGTTTCAGTTTTCCAGCTGATTAAAGAAACTGCTAATTTAAGTTTTCTTCTCGCCGCCCCTGCAGATTAAGAGTCTGTGAAACTTGAAGTGTAGCAGTTATTATTAGAGCGAGTTCTGATAAGACAAGAGCTTGTTGATGGAGACGCAACAGAAAAGGCAGGCGGCGGTTCAGGACCATGAGCACGTCTTAATGTCCAAACCTGAACTCCCTCGTTGAGTTAAACTCTGAAGACTTGAAAACTGTTTTTAAAAAATCATCCCAGCATCAGAGCAGTCATTCTGTCTCTTATGTGACCAGGGGGTGGGGGTGGGGGTTCAGTTCTTTCCATCAAAATCAGCCTTTTTACACAAATGGAGCAGTCCTTGAAGCAACACTTTTTGTACCCGTTTAAAACTCTTCCTACATTTAGCTCCTTTAAACAAAGGCCTTCATTTATCCAGATGTTTGTTTGCTGTCAGAGAGAACAGACGCGTTCGGCGCAGCAGCTGTGTTCACTCTTTTATCTTTTACTGCCGGGACAGAAACTGTCCTGCCTGCCTCTTTTCACAGACTTTGGCCATCACGGTAACTAAAGCTGGTGTTTCCCCCCTGAACAAGAAACCCTGACATAATTACAGGGATAACGTTTACTGGATGAAGCAATGAACGAAGCAGCACAGCGCACGTGATTACAAACAGTGACAGAGTTGTAGCTGCTTTAGTCAAACCTTAAAAATAATGTTGTCGGTGATCTCGTGCGGGCTCACGACACGTCGTGCTCAAAAGGTGATGTTGAGGATGACTCTCAGCTACCACCACATCTGATTTTAATTCACATATCTGTAAAATTGACTGAGTTTTAGCCATTTTTGTGTTTTCTAAAATTAGTTGGCTTTGGCAGCCATCTTTAATTTGTTTAGCCCCCAAAGTTAATCAGTTATAGATGTACATCAATTGATAACTGTCTGAGCGTTTCATTAACATTTGTCCACTTTTACATGAGATATTTTGCTAACAGACCCCCAAATGAGCCCAGATGTGCTGGCAGGTGATAATTACCAGCAGTTTTCAGGCTGACAATGGACATAAAGCTCTGTGAGCGTCTACACTAACAGGAGTTTTGTTAATGGAGTAAATGAGCTTTTATCTGTCACAAAGATTAGCAGGACACCGTGTACTTTTACCATAAAATGTACTTGACCTTTAATATTTGCTGCATCTTTAGTCACATGAAGGCACCACCACACGTACTTAATTAGAAAACTTTTTTTTCCACCTGTGGACGCAGCCAGGTTTGATAAAGAACCAGTGTTCAGTGGAGAAACATGAGACCACTGATTGGACAGCAGAGCCATTCATGAGCGTGACCTTTGACCTTTGAAGCCAGTCACAGGTGACTGTGACACAGGGATACTTGTGAACACCTTTGTTAGTCTGGAATAACCGCAGTACCTGTTTGTTGCACATTTAAAGGCTTTATGAGTCGTTGCAAGTGTGGTGTGTTCAAGGGCGGTCGGGACATTCGACCGTTGTGTAATATAATGTTGGAATGCACCTCTGTTTTAGAGCCAAAGCATAGTTTCATTTTAAAAGCTGGTAGATGTGATGGGTTATGACTTAAATTAGTCAAGTTTTAGGTAAATGAATGCCACAATAATGTACAGTAATGTGCAAAAGTTTTAAATCACCCATAACTTTGTACTTAAAACTTGAAAAAAAAAGTAGAAAAGGAAAAAAAAAAAAAAAACAGTTGAAAAAAAAATTTGAAAGACTTTCAGGAAAACCTGGCAAATTATTGACCAAGACCACTTTAAAAGATTACGGGGAAGTCTGACTCCTTGGAAGAAAACTAAAAGAAAATAGTGGGATTATTAAAGGTGTTATTGTTGGAGAGAGTTGATGATCAAACATTATCACCCGCCGTCAAAGACAAAGGCGAAGTGATAATGTTTATACCTGGTTTTCTGTAATATGTCATAAATCAGAACAGATTTTAGTTAAACTATAAACAAAGAAACAAATCATTGAGTGTGCATCCACAAATAAATTTTAATCGATCATATCAACAAATACATTTGAATTCATTCTGCATTTGAAGGGGACATACAATAACCAGTAGCTTGGAAGAAGTGCATGTGAACGTTTAAATAAAAGAGGAAAGTGGGTGATTGTTTTCTGCTGGTAAAGGAAGTTAAATCTCAACTCACTCTGATTCAACCTCTGTTTTACGTTTCCACTGCGGTCTGAAGCCAGATGTGAAGCTGTTCGACCTGTTTTAACACGAAACATCCATCTTTTTTTTCCTTTTTTTTTCATTCCAAAGCACAACTCGGTTTACAAGAACATTGTTAAAGATCTAAATGTTTTATTTACACACACTTGTTGAAGATTTGGATTTCCTCTTTTCAAATCTTCCATTGAAACCAGGAGTCTTTCAAGATGTCTTGTATTTTTAGATCATTTTGATCGACAAAGGAGGAACATAAACACATCTATTAAAGTAAATACAATTACATCATTATAGCTTTTATTATATAGTGTCCATTAAAGTGTATTTTGACAACCGTACACAGTCGTGTGCAGATGAATATGCAGAATGCAGCTGCTAACTCAATGGAGACAGTCGACGTCTGTTTTACTCCCACATTTTCACATTCAAGGTTATTTAATGGCATTTTTTTTTGTAAAGAGGAACCAAACAATTTCCTCTGAGCAGCACAGTTTGGTAAACAAAACCACTTGAACAGGAAGAAGCACAGAGCAGCAGCAGACACAGGGAGGAACAGCTGCTTCGGCTCGCACCAGGAGACAGAAAGAGAGAAAAGGACAACTATAAAATCAGCTAATGGTAGATGCTGGGCAGACTGGGAGAGCAGAAAACAGGCAGCTCTGATGCCAGAGATGCCTGCAGGATGGAAAAGCACAAATTAAATTCAGGCATTAATGTCAAACAGCTGCTTGGAGAAAAGGAAGGTGCTGATCCTGAAGCACAACAGCTCCCAGGTCACTTTGAAACTTTTCAAGTCACAGAGCGAAGCGTCTTTACCCTCCTCTTTCCACACAAGTGTTCTGTGTAGATAATGTTCACTGAGGTTGATTGGGATTTTTTTTTTTTTTTTGTCAAATTGAAAACAACAATATTCTTATTTTTTTTCCACTTGATCCTCAAATATCGCTTACAGACTAAGAAACGTCAGGATTTGTGATTTTATGTGTTTGATTTTGTTGTTAGAAGTTTGGGTACCACTTTACAATAAGGCTCCCCTTATAGATGGCTAATAAATAGTTTATAGATATGTTATTAATTCCTCTATAAACACATTATAAATCACAAATAACTGCTTATTATTATTATTATTATTATTATTATTATTATTATTATTATTATTATTATTATTATTATTATTATTATTATTATTATAGCTCAAATTGTGCCGTCTGCCTCTACTATTCAGCATGAATTCATTTAACCTCTTGTCTCAGGCAGAGTTAATAAGGACGATCAACTGTATGACACATTCCTCTTGTTTTACCAGCAAAACAATTTTAAGAACGTTTGTTGGTTTTTTAAATTCCTGATAACTTAACAGTTTTTAACAAATCATAATCCACAGGGGTAGTTCCCAGAATGTTTAAAACCGCTGCTGTTGAACCATTATTGAAGACGCCCAACCTGGATGGCAACAATCTTAACGACTTCAGGCCGATCTCTAAATGACCCTTGATTGTGGAAATTTTAGAGAAAGTGGCGTACTCTCAGGTCTTAACTCGCTTCTTGAACAGTTTCAGTCTGGCTTTCGTCAATATCACAGTACAGAACCACAGTATTAAAGGTTGTGAATGATATTAAGGCAAACTCAGATGCTGGCGCTCCTGGATCTTTCTGCTGCGTTTGATACAGTTGATCATAATATTCTATTGAGCCGACTAAATTACTGGTTAGATGTTAGAGACATTGCTCTGGAGTGGTTCAAATCTTTTCCTCATGACATAACTTACTCTGTAATTTCTGGCAATAATTCCTCCAATTCAGCTTCTCTCAACTCTGGTGTTCCCCAAGGGTCTATTCTTGGGCCACTATTATTTTCCATTTACATGCTACCACTTGGTCAATGTCAACTTCAATGTCTCTTTTCATTTCCATGCAGACGATACCCAGACTTATTTGACTATTTATCCGTCAGACGTCTCTACTCTCAATAAACCAACCCTCTGTCTTGCAGACATCAAAACATCAATGTCTGATAATTATCTTTCACTCAACAATGATAAAACTGAGGTGATGGGGTTTGGATGCAAGGCCAAAAGGAATTTAGTACCCCAGCCCCTTTCTGTTCTTCATGATGTTGTTTTAATTGATTAATGTGAAGCACTTTGTAACATTTGTTTTTTAAAAAAAGTGCTATACAAATAAAGTATTATTATTATTATTATTATTATTATTATTATTATTATTATTATTATTATTATTATTATTATAAAACAAATTCTCTCAGTAGCAAGAGCTCGGCAAAATGGTTCATGCCCTTGGACAGCAACTTACCTCCCTAGTCATCAAGGACCCTGCACCCCATCCACCCAAACCAGCACCACCCCCGGTTCAGACTTTTGAACAAAACCCTGATGTCCACCCATCTGAGTTCTTCTCAGGAGATTTGAAGCTGGTTGGTGGGTTCCTGATGCAGTGTGAGCTAGCCTTTAGCAAGGCTCCTATCAGATATGCCTCAAGAGGAGGCCCAACAGAGACTATTTTCTATACAGCTGGGGTCTAGCTCGGTTTCAGAGTTCTCTATCCGCTTCTGGGTTATCGCTGAACAGTCCGGATGGGACAAACCTGCGCTACGAAACGCTTTCTGTAACACATTAAATGACAACATTAAAGACCAAATTGCTACACATGAGGCACTGAGTGATTTGGAAGATTTAATTACATTAGCGATCTGCACAGATAATAGAAACCAGGAACGCCATCTGGAGAAAGACTATAAGTTCCGGGAAAATCTTCCAAATGGAAGTAGTTAATTGGTGCCTGTACTCCCTGAACCGATGCGGGTGGGCCTAACGATACTGCCCCCCCGTGGAAAGACAACATAGGTTTGCAGCAAACCTCTGCCTCTACTGTGGCAGGAGTGGTCACTATTTGAAAGATTGTCAGCTCTGTTTTAAAAGGACAAAACCACCAGTAGATCAGGAGATACTGGTGGGAAGTATTTCATCGACTCCTGAGAAAAATTTTAGTTTACCTGCTCTAAATTGTAAAGAGAACATTAATTTTCCAGTCCAGGCCCTGATAGATTCTGGTGCAAAACAAAGCTTAATTAGCCTAGACTATCGTATTCAAAACCTCAAACTTCTTACAACCCCTCTAAATCAGTTGGTACATATTTCTGGGTTTACTGGCCAAATGATCTCCTCTGTGACTCATAAAACCAATAAACGTAATCTGGTTGTATCTGGTAATCATCATGAGAAGTGTGAATTCTTCATTTTTGAATCTCCTCATCCTCAGCTCATTTTGGGCTACCCCTGGCTCGTTAAACATAACCATGTAATCAATTGGAAGAATAACATGATTGAAAGATGGGGAGATACCTGTTCTAACTATTTTCATTCAACCTTTATTTAGGAAGGTTGATCCCATTGAGCCTCGAGGACTCATTTACAAGAGAGACCTGGCTACAAACAAAGAATGATGACAACAGCAACAGTAG
>JARVGV010001587.1:4762532-4774163 GCA_031762435.1 Hypsolebias longignatus | reverse complement strand
TTAAAAATGTTCAGCTCATCTTTATTAAAATAGTTTTGCAACGCTGGCTCATGCATGCGCTTCAGCAGACACAGACAACAGGTGCCGCCTGCTGCATGTCTGGATGAACTTCCAATGTTGGCTGTCCAAGGGTTTAATAGATATTTTGCTAACAGCCTGAAAAACAAACACACACACACACATCATCTCCCTAATCCATTAGATTTTATATTCTGAATCAGTCTGGTCAGATTATGCATCAACTTTGTTTTCAGCTGAGTCGCTCTGGTTCCTGGTTTCCCTACCTGGGAATTTGCGTGCATTCCAGATGACGATGGTGTTGTCCACGCTGCAGGAGGCCAACCACACGTCATGAGGAGACCACGCCACGTCCATCACATCTGTGAGGAAAGAAAAAGCAGAAACCTGAAGGACTGCAGGAGAACGCAGTCGAACCAGAGGCAGCAACACATGAAATTAGTCCTTGAAGAGAAAGAATTTCAGGTCATGGTGTCGTACCTCCGGTGTGGTTCCTCAGGACTGTGACACACCTCCACTGCTCCACATTGGCCAGTTTGTTGCTCGATCCGAACATGGTGCTCGGACCGATCAACCTACAGGACAAAAAAAAAAGTGCAAATAGCAGGCGACAGATGAAAACGGTTTACTTTAGTTGCAGATATGTGCTGTGATCAGAAGTAAATAATATCTAAAACATAAAACTTTCCAAATGGTTCAAGTTGGAATGTTTGTTTGTGTACGTACGCCGCTCTCTTCCACACCATGACGAGCTTGTCGTCTCCCCCTGAGGCCAGGTACAGCCCATTATTGGACCATCGCACGCAGTTCACACAGGCTGCAGAAACAAACAATCAATCACCTTCCAGTGACCCAGTTCGTGTTGAACGCATGAATCTGTGAAGACGTCTGAGCGCAGGCCACAATGTTCTGAAGGAACGCCTGCACACTCGTCCTGACACAAGACAGACATGGATCTGAAGTTTCCCATCGGCAGCCTCTGATTTCCAGAGTGAGCTGAGTTTCCCTCTGTTACATAAATGCAGACAGAAGTGTTATTTTGAGCAGTTAACCTCAGACCCAGCTTGAGGCTGATCGATGGAGAAAGTCCCTAAACCTGCTCCTCTCACGATTTTACAAGACGTCACTTTAGGTCAGTTCCAGCCTGTGAACTTCATTGTAATTTGAATAAAAATACTTAAATTACACTGATTGAACAGCGGAGCAGCTTTTCTAACAGACGGCTACAGCTTTCCTGCCGCAGAGCAGTGTTACAGCACGACGGCTCAGTGGTTCGCAATGTTGCCTCACAGCAAGAAGGTCCTGGGTTCAATCCCCGGTTGGACCTGGGGTCTTTCTGCGTGGAGTCTGCATGTCCTTCTCGAGCTTGCGTGGTTTTCTCCGGGTACTCCGGTTCCTTCCCACAGATCAATAACATGCATGTTAGTCTGCCTTCAGGCCCAGACCTCCCTGTAAAAGAGATCTGTGATCTCAATGGGACTTGCCTGGTTAAATAAATAAAGGTTAATAAATAAGTCTTCAACTAAATCTGTCACTAATTCTGCCCATTTTTATGTTTTGTTTTTTTGCTGGGGGCAACAAATATTAAATCACATTTTAAATCAATATTGTATACAGTATTTAATTTTCTTTACGTTGTATTTAAGATCACGTTTCACAGTTTCAATTAATGTTTGCAGTTTGATTTATATTTGTATTTATATTATTTTGTACATTTGTCGATGAGCCTGTTGCACCGTTTTGACTCATCTTTTCAATAATCTATATCTGAATCCATTATTATGACACACACATTTTATCAAAATATAGTTAGCTCAAAGATAAAAAAAACAAGTTTGATTGGTGAATCTCAGCTACTGTGTGAATATAGGTGGATAAAAATCAAACGATGCAGTCACTTGAGCGACACGCTGCATTCGAGTCTGTCAAGTTCTGACACTAAATGAAATACTGAGATCCAAAACTTAAAGAAACTTCAGATCTCGCACAGACATGAAGCTGTTCGTGAGAACGTGTTGATGCGCTGCTGCAAAAAACTACTTTTTCAGAACAATCCCATCACGAGCCCTTCAGATCCTTCCAGACACTCAACTCTTTATGAGCTTAAAATCTTGGCAGCTACTCTCCAGCTCTCTCTACGTGCTTCAGAAGCACTTGTCATTTTGAGAATATAGTTTATTCTACATAAGAGAAATAAGGAGTACCAGAAAGAGCAAACAAACATCTGGATCATTAAGATGGATCAGACGGGGCTGGTTACCAAGGTGATTGTCCATCTGGCAGAGCATTTTGGGGATATTTTCATTCTTCTCATCTTCTTCTCTGAGGACCGGAGCCATGTTCCAGATCATCACCTTCCCAGAATCCTCCCCTAAAAACAAATTACAGTATTATTAAATTATCTTAATGTTCTGCTCTAACCAGAGCGTTTTTGTGGCATCAATGTAAGAAATCTTAAATCTGTGAACAAAAGCATCTTACAGGAAGTACTTTAACAGACTACTCGAGTAATCCGCACATCGATTCCTCGGACGTCTATCGAGTTTTTTAATCTCACGTTGAGTCATAGTGACGTCGTTACGTCGCAGTTACGTCATTGCATCATGTGAGCTGCACCAAGCGTGGGCTAGCTAGCAGAAGCGTGCTGGTGAAGATTCTGAGTCATCCAGGACATGATCAATTCAAAAAACGTTCAATACAGTTCAATGTTTTTGTACTGAACATTTTTTAATTTACTAGTAGAAGCTACAAAATGGATTCCTCCATGCGGACGGATGGTGTGCATGCAAACCGGTGTTGCACCATATTCTGTGACCACCGTATATTGTGACTGTAGGAGGCAGTGTTGCATGAACTGTTGCAGGTCATAGAATATGGTGTAACACCAGGTCCAATCGACCGAACCAGAACCAGCTTCCTCTGACCTTGTTTCACAAACAAAAAATATTAATCTCTAAACCTATTAAAAAAAAAAAAAACAACTATAAACATATTATTCTGTAAAACGAAACCTAATGTGTTGTGCAGTACTGTGGGTGGTGGTGCGGGCTGGTCTACAGCCCCGTTTTTAAGTTTTGCTTTTTACATGCTGCACGTTTTTTTTCACTTTTGCAGCTTAATAATAATAATAATTATAATAATAATAAATAGTTTTGGTTTTCCTGTGACTTATTTGAAGTTTGATAAATGGTAGGAGCATAAATGTTTTGTTGGTATTTTTTTGTAAATAAATTACCTTTTTTGTGATTTTATTTATTTACCGGTATTTAGCATCTTGAGATCCTTTGATGTCATCAACTACCCGAGTTTTATTATGTTAATGTCGAGTTTAAACATTATATGTCGAGTTTAAACATTATGTACTCGTTCAACCCCTACTTACAGGAGCCGTTACTGCTGCATGCCTTACCTTGACCACCTGTTGCAAATTTCGTCCCATCTGGGTGGATGTCAACCGAAAATATGGGTTTGCCTGAGAAACACAACACAAAAGTCAACAAATCTCAATTTCAGTCAAATAAATCAAAGCAGATTTACCAGCAGACACAATGTGTTTTTGTAATGGCTCTGAACTGTAAAAAAAAAACTACGAGACAGAAAAAAAGGGTCAAATATCTGATTTCAGAAGAATCTCACAGACTTGTTTGTTTCCCGTTTAAAAAAAAAAAAAAAAAAAAAAAAAAGGTTTTATTTAGGTGGTCTTCTGGAAAATTCCTTGGTCTTCAGTGATTTTCCACAGTTATGTCAGAGCACACAACTGAGCTGAAACAGGTTTCTCTCCTGGTCCACTCCACATACTGTTGCATAGTGAACACGCCCGCATGCCTTTTAGGAATTTCTTAGAAAGAAATCTGCTTTAGTGAAATCTTTTAAGATACACTCAGATAAGGATTCAACACTTTTATCTCTGAATGCACATTTTAGTTGTATTCATACTTGCACAACTAACTTTAATTATGGTTTGATGCACCAGAGCAACAATTTTAGAAAAACAATTCAATTACAAAAATTACAACATTATTTCATATAAACTCAATTTCCCCCACTCGTCTTTTTCATTCTGTCACCAAAACACTTTTTATGCTCCAGAATCTCATCAGTTGTATCATTATGCCCTATGATTTACCAAAATTACAAACAAGTTTGCACACAAAATATAACAAAAATGGTGCAAGAATTAGAGATAAAAGCTATAAAATGAAAAAGCCTATTAGTACATAATCACAAGATATGCAACATGATGTCAATGCAACATCAGCATAAGTAACAGAAACAAATAATGATATAAACAAGTTTATTCATAAGTAATTGTTTATGGTTATTCCACGTTTGTGTTTTATCCAAAGCTGCACTCAGTCGTGCACAGTTTAGGTCTATTCAAGTGAGCGGAACAGGTGCACGAATGCAAAATTCAAGTTAGGCATGTCGGGGTGTTAAGAGGTAAATATTTTGTACCTGGAGCTGACTTTTGAATTATTTGTCACCTTTTAAAGACCTTTAGCCATTTGCTAATTACAGCTAAATCATACCACTGCAAAATTTTAAAAGGACATCTGGATGGATTCTTAAACAGTTTCCCTTTAAATGTAGATAATAACAAAAACCTTTTTATGGGCTTTTACTGATTTTTAAGACAAATCAAAAAGATGTCCAATAGCATGGAGCCTTTGCAGCCAAAGTGTGCAAAGGTTCAATAAAAAATAAAAAATAAAAATTACAAGAGGCATACATAAAAATCAAAATGTAATATTTGTAACACAACTTTATTTGAATATGACCTACAGATACATATTTTATTCACAACAGAAGAAAGTAAACATATTAAATGATACAACTAAGAAATTGAGCCACGTTTGTGGGAAAAAGATCATTTTGAATTTGATGGCAGCAACACATCTCAAAAAAAGTTAAGACAGCTGCAAACAATAATTGTAAAATCAAGTGATACAAATAAGCCTGAGAAGCTTTTTGCAATAAATTGAGTAAACAGATGGGGTATAAAAAGTTCAGAAGTACCGGTAAAGATGGTAAGAGCTTCACCAATCTGTGAAAACATGGACTAAAAACAAAGTAACAATTTCAGAATAAAATTCCTCAATGGAAAACTGGGCAGTCTTTGAATATCCCATCATATACAGTTAGTAATTTCATCAAAAGCTTTTAAAAATCTGGAGAAATCTTTGAGTTCAAAGGGCGAGGCTGAAAGTAAATATTGAACAACTGTTATCTTTGGGCCCTCAGAGGTAACTGCATTAAAAACAGGTCTGGTTCTGTTCTGGACATCATCGTTTGTCAGGCTATCCACAAATGCTGGGTAAAGCTCTATCGTGCAAACAAGAAACCACAGGTGAACTGGAGTAGACTTCTGGGGGAGAATCAGTTTTGTTTGGCGCTTCCTCAGACTGAAGAAGCCTTCTGGATGGAAGGCAAAACGTCTCATCACAATAAATAAATAAATAAAACTGTCCAGATGACCTGACTGGACATTGTTGGATTTTATACCTGGATTACTGAGCATGGACTTTTGGGTCCATAGGTGAACACCATACAGAAGAACGTTTCTCTGGACCAAAGCTCATTTAAATTAAGATAAACAGACAAAGATGGAGAACTGTTCTGTGGTCTGAAACCACTGATGCCACATCCTCTGTACTAAAAACATGGAGTACCATCCAGCTCATTATCAGTGCATATTTAAAAAGCCTGTCTCTCTGATGGTATAGGGGTACATTAGTGCCTCTGGTATTGGGCAGTTTACACATCTGAAAAGGCCCCATCACTGCAGAACAGAACATACGGGATTTAGAACATGTTCCCATGCGACAAAGAAAACCCAGGATTGTTGAACAGCAAGAATCCTCCATCAGACAAGAATGGGTCACTCCCCTCAAAAACTCCTCAGCTCACAGAGGTTTGTGCAGACTGTTGTTGAAAGAAGACAGGGGGCTTCACAAAGGGAAACATGGATCCAGAACAACTTTTTTTTTTTAAATGTGTTGCCATAAAATTCCAAATTTTACTTTATTTTCCTCCCCCAAGAAACTGCACAATTCATTAGTTTGCACATTTGACACCTTCACTGTGTTCCCCATATGGGTTTATGATCACATCCCATTTTTATCTACGTTCTATGCAACGTCCCAACTTTTTCGTTGCTGTGGTTGTTTATACATCATTTCTGCGGATTGTAGGTTCTGAACTAATCGTAAATGTCAATGCATTTTGTCAAACTAACTTAGCAGGATCCTTCACAAACACTGAAATCAAATCACTGACGCGTTCTCTAATAAACCTATAATTACCACGGGCCACCGCGCACACTCAGGCCGTTTGCCTCGACGGTTAACTTTCCGAAGTGACAGCAGCAGCTTGGAGGTCTCACCAACTGACACGTCTCAGCTTCTTGTCTGATTGTCCTCGACACGCAAAGTTTCGGCTAAAATGTCGCTCGGGGCGTCAAATATTTTTAACACGATGTCAGTTTCAGATAGCATCTCGGACACGGGTCACTTTAAGTTAGCTAAAGTCAGAGCATCCGAGCTAGCCTGGGGGCTAACTAGCTAGCTGCGTGTTAGCAAATGTAAACACACACCGGAGCACAGGGTAATTAATTGTATTGGGAAAAAAAACATCGGATCTTGTTGCTCTGTTATTTAAAATAGTTTGCAACATGTGAGAGTTTCAGGTAACAAACAAGTGTCGAGCACCATCATGCCTCTTTAAGTCACCCCCCCTCTGACAACAAAAGCCCAACTTGGTCCAACAGATTCCTGCACAAGCTTACCGTTGTGGCTCACCCAGCTCGGCTTCAGCAGCTTCATCTTCGCTCCGAGTTTATTTCGGTTTCTTCTCGTCTTAAATAATCAAAAAAATAACCCACCGGGCGGTCAGTTCACTTAAAGAACTTACGCCGAGTCCCCTCCCTTTGTCTCAAACTCTGTCCGACACTTTGCCGTTTTTGTCTTTGAACTCCATCCCTGTAGCAGCAGGCAGCATCTCGGATCCGAGCGGAGCAGCGGGAAGCAACACTGACAGGCTGCCCCGGACTGTAAACTATGTGACACCAGGCACTTCCGGAGCACTTCCGTTGTTTTTGACCGCGCACAGGAAGCGTCTGCAGATCTCCGACTTATCAAATTAAAAGGAAATTTTAAGAGCGTAAACTTGTTACAAGATTGCGAATTATATAACTTGAACATAGATAATAACACGTCAACCTGTTTCAAAGGTATCGAAGCGGAATTGACCTTTATTGTCCTACAGTAAAAGGATCTGAAAGTCGTGTCATTTTTATTTTGAAGGTTTCCTCTGCGGTCACTAGAGGGCGACAAAAATAAATTGCGTTTTTAAAATGTGTCTAAAAATGTGTTGTGGAGGACAACAACAACAAAAAAAGAACTACAGAAATGTTTTTGGTGGTTTAAATTTTAACAGTATTTATAACAAACCTTTTACATTTTTATTAACGTGCTATTAACAATTTTATATCCTTCTGATTAATTTATATCAAGCCTCAAATGTGATGCTTTGGACAACTTGATTTCAAATAAGTAATGTAATATATCAACAAAACAATACAAAGTCGTACTTTTCACTTAGAAACAGCTGATATTTGCAGTCACAATTACAGATAAACAGCTGATCTTTAAACAAATGAGTTCAGTTAGGGTTTTTTTTTTTTTAAATATCACCAAGAGGCAATTAAGTTTTACTGTCTAGTCCCTAACCCAGACATGCACACAAATCAACAAAAACAAACATTAAGATTAAATATGCACATACACACGTGTGCACGCACACACACACAAACAACAAAAAACAGGGATTTAAACCTCCACATGACAGAGCCTCAAGAATAATTCAAAGCTGGACAAAGGAATAAAGGAGTTAGAAAATGAAATTTATTTCTGAAGTTCCATTTTATTATTTTCACTTTCATGAAAGTGATGTACTATTGGTTTACTGTGGCTGAATCATTAATGTTGCACAAGTTGTTCACCAAATGTCAGATTTTATTAATTCAATGAGACATTGGTGTCAAAGGGGAAAAAACCTGGAGAGAAATTAGTTTTCATACTGAATCTAGAATTAAATTTTAAACGAAACACCAGTAGACAAGGTTTTCTGTAATTTCACAAGAAAAACACAAGAGTTAAAATAAAAGACATAATGCCACGAAAAAAAAAATCAGTAATGTAATTTGTGCACATGCATACGGTCCTCAACCATTTCTGTTTTAGGAAAATAAAAAAAATCCTGGAAAATACAATCAAAGACTCCCGTTCTCGTTACAGTTCACAGCTGGAAGATGTTACAATGCCTCAGTTCACCTTTTTTTTGTTTTGGTTAAAATGTGTTTAAAATGTTGTAAACAGCAGCTCCATCATTTCATGATGCATTCACCTCTCATCAGACGTTTTCTTTAAATGTAAAAAATCTTAACGGTCAGTTTGAGAAGCAACAAACGTTACTGTCAAGTTAAAAAAAAAACAATACCAACCAGCTTTTTTAAACAAAAAAGCTCCTTCAACTTCTTGTATCGCCTTGTGGATTACAAAATAAAAATAAAATAATTTTACATGAGGTAAAATCACTCAACCAAAGAATTAATTAACTTTGTAGGCTGATGTGAGATGATTAAGACATAAACTGTTTCAACGGCAAATGTTTTGCTCTCTTATCCTCAGTTGAGGCTTCCATTAAAAAGCAGAGGCCTCTGGGTAGAAATACATTAAAAACTAGAATAAAAACCACTTTAATCCAAAGTTTGGTTCTTAAATTAAAACGGTCAAACTCTGCACAAAATGTTCAAACTGCTCAGAAACTTGTGCTGCAACACACAAAGTGACCTACAGGGGGAACCAAAGAGTCACGGGTTTCTGCAGCGCAGCTCAATGGCACAGCTTGTTTGAATGCACAACAGGTTTGAACAAAATGACCTTTATGAAAGTTTTTAATCAACTTCATGTGATTTCAATAGGTTTTCACAATGCCCGCAGAGCGTCCCCACAGGAACAGTCAGTTTTACAAATATATATACAGTATATGAGGTCTCTGAGTTTGTCCAACATGTGGCGACTTCATGGACCCGACGTGCCTTTGAAAATGGCCTCGATCTGCTCCAGAGTCTTGCCTTTGGTTTCTGGGATGAAGAATATTGTGAAGACGATGTTGAGGGCGCACATGCAGGAGAAGAGCCAGAAGGTTCCCGCGCTGGTCAGACTATCCTGGAAGAAAAAACACAAGACGAGAATCAGGCAACAAAAACTAAACGGAGGCGCAGGAATTATTTGAGTGAATTCTGACTCAGCACATTGTTTTCTATCTGAAATTTAACTTCTGTTGGCTGCTCCCTTCTTCAGGGGTCGCCAAAGCGAACTAACTTGCACAAAGATTTGGCAGTTATTTTTACGCCGGGTGTCCTTCCTGACACCGCAGACCACCGAGCTACCACAGCCCTCTGTGTGGAGCAGAGAGTTGCCATCTAGGGCACCTAGGGGAGCAGATGGTGCGGGTTAAGGGAGTGGGTTAAATGAGGGTGGAGGTATGTGTGAGTGCTTCAACTTTCCCACCCACATTTGGGTATCTGGGGAGTCGAACTGGCGACGTTCTGATAGACTCACCTTCTCTAACCTCTGCGCCACCACTCCCCCTTACTGCTTCTACATACGTTGTGCTATTTTGACCTTTCACATATCAAAACATTCAGATCATTCAGGAGAAGGTGTTATGATCATAGTAATTATCTTTTCAACGCCTTCATAAACATTGTTGTCTTTTAATGCTGTTTCAATACATATGCTCCATTTTTGTCAAATTTAGCCCCTTTCAGTTTTAACTATTGTTTTCATCCATTTTTTTCTATTAGCTAACCTTCTGCTAGTTTAGCTTTTAGCTAGTCTTTAGCTACTTTTATTTATAAACTACCATTTTGCTAGTTTGAGCTTTAACTAGCTTTTTATTGCTATGAGCTTGCTTTTTTTTTCTTCACTAGCATTTTGCTACTTTTAGCTTCTAGCTGGTCTTTTGCTACTTTTGTCTAAGTAGTCTTTCCTTTTTTAAGCTTGTAGTTAGTATTGTGTTCCTTTTAGCATTTACTGGTAGCTAATTAGATGTCTTGCTGTTTTAACGTAACTCGGTTTTGGATTCTTTAGCATATTATGACTTATTATGTTACTTTTAGCTTATAGCTACTGTTCTGCTACTTTTAACTTTATATAACAATTTGTTGATTTTAGCTAGCCTTTTGCTACATCTAGTTTTTAGAAAATCTTTTGCTACTTCTACTGTTTAGTTGCCATTTTGCTACTTTAGAATTTAGCTAGTGTTTTGCACCTTTTGGCTTTGGTAATTTAGTTTTAGCTTCTTCAGCAAATTTCAGCTGTCATTCAGCGCTAAGCATTCTCACAGCAAATTTATTTTGTCCAGTTCATTTTAAATGTACTGTGTGCTGATTTATTTAGTCTAAAAATAAAAAAGTAGCACGCCATCAGAATGTTATAATCCACGACTGATTATGAATCAAGAATTAAAACAAAATAGAAATAAAACATTTCAATCAAGCAACAGAACGTCGTTAATCATAGATCAGATTTTTGAGCACGCTCTAATGCAGCCGTCGTCTTTTTCTGTGTTCGACAGCTCGTCAAAAGAGCCAAATCTTTGGTGCTGGGAGGCAAAATTTGTCTTTTTGAGCATTTTTTTTTTTTGGCAAAACAAAACAGAGACGAGAAAAGTAGAAGAAAAAAAAAGATTGATAAAAAAGTTTGAATCTTTATGTGGTTTTCCAACGAGCGCTCACCATCATGTTCTGGAAAGTTTTGGTGATGATGAACGCCATGCCCCAGTTGCTGAGGACCACAGCTGCGCCGGCGAACCCCCTCACTCGGATGGGGATAACCTCCGACATGATGAGCCACGGGATCGGACCCCACCCGATGGCAAAACCTGAACACGACAACAGCCAGTAAATCATTGCGTCTGCAGGGAACGCGGGCCGATGCGTTCGTGTGACTCACCTGAGATGAAAATGGCCATGCTGGCCAGGGCCAGCCAGGTCAGGTCTGAGTGAGGTTCTGCACCAGTTGCAGTCAGGAGGTCCAGTGGTGACGGGGTGCTGGGAGGCTTGGGTATCAAGTAGAAGTATACCCCAAACGTTGTGGTGCTAATCATCATGGCAACGCCTTGGGACAAATCAAATAAGTAACAAGAGAGAGGCGTTATGACTTCAGTGTTGGTGTTAGAGGTGGACGCACGCAAAGACATCTACAACCAAAGACATTCAAGAGTCAGTCAGTTTGAATGATGTCACGACAAAAATCGAGCTCAGTCTGTAAAAGTGGACGAGTTACAGCTTAAGTTGTCTTTGCTGAGGGTGAATTGAGTTCCAGTGGCCACCTTGAATGGGGTCGACTCCAAACCTAAATCAGTTGTAGATGTACTTCCAGTGATTAGTCTGAGTCCTTGAAGAGCAAAGACGGACAGAGGACCTCCAGTTTGTCAACAAATGTGAGAGAAAATCATTAAACTGATTAAATGCACAGCGGGGGGGGGGGGGGGGGGGGGATTTCTGCGGCTTAAAAGAATCTGGTGGATTTTCGACGAGTCGAGAAT
>JARVGV010001587.1:4749112-4761130 GCA_031762435.1 Hypsolebias longignatus | reverse complement strand
TTGGAGTGAGGACAGAGGATGCAGAGGACAGAGTGAGGTGGAGGAGGATGACTCGCTGTGGCGACCCCTGAAAAGGGGAAAGCCGAAAGAAGAAGAAGAAGGGAGTGAGTAGTGTGTCTTTAAAAAAAATGGGAAGGAGGCCCGTTGACGTGACATGGGCTGTCTCTCTCTGGTTCTTGGTCACTCTGTGTGGTTTGAGCTCTTTAGCATAGCATTTTTGACACAAAGCTTTTAATTAATTAAATAAATAAATAAATAAAAACAGTAAACAAATTCTCAGCTTCTTTTTAAAGAATGAATTTTTTTTTACATGATGGCACAGGTTTCAACCGTGAATTTTGGCGCTTCGACAAGACAGAGGTTTTTTTGCCGAGGTCAGCCTGTTAGCTTAGCTTCTCAGCTTAGCTGCTTTTAATGATCCAAAAACATGATTTTGGATCATTAAAACGGATTTTAAAGAGAAAAGTGAAAAGGAGAGGTCAGTGAAGAGCACCGGAGTTGACCTTTTGTCATCTAGTGTCTTCAGTAGAAAGAGAGCAACACATAAGGACAATAAATGAAAACGAGGTCGATAACTTTCATTTATCATGCGATTTATTTTTTGTTTATCACAACAGGCCTATATATAAATACTAAAATAAACTACTACTTGTACTACTATCCCTACTTTGTGTTTTTTCACTTATCGCGGGGCTTGGATCCCCCATGATAAATGAGTGACTACTGTAAATCTTCTGCTTTTCATCCAGGATACTCCTGAACACCTGCACCAAGCTGCTAATATCAACCTGGTCCATCACCTGAAGAAACTGGAGAAGGAAGGCAAGATCAGTTCAGGTAAGGTCACCTGTTGCTGCTGATGTAAAAATAAAACACTCACAATGAAGCTCTTCAGTTTGTTGGATGACTGTGATCTAACATCACTACTTTGTCCCCCTCCAGTGCACGACTCGACTCAAAGCAACAAGTGGAGGAGTAATCTATAATGTCCAACCAATCAGAGAGGAGCGAAATGATCAAATCTAACCTGAGGGGTGAAGATCCACCTTGTTGTGATTTTTAAAATCCACATGGTTGTCTGACATGATAACCTTCATGCTTGAATGCCGCTGTTGATCAAAAAGTGTGATGTGGTGGTTTGGCTCGTTGCTTCGAGTGTTTTCAGTAAAAAAAAAAACTTATAGGGACAAAGCTGCTGCTTGTGTCACAGTCGAACATGTTGGAAATGTGTGAAGATCAGCTGAGTCCTTCGTTTGTCCGAGCGTCTCAGCTCCATCCTGTCACTGTCCTCGTATCTGCCAAATTAAATGTACGCACTTCATTTATCAGTTTAGGACTTTAAACGCATCGTAGTCCAGCTGTGAGATGAAATGTAAACATCTGGATGTTGAATGGAGGAAGGAAACTGTTTAATTAGACAAGAACTTGTCCTCTATTTTTTTTTTTTTTTTTTTAGATTATAGTTAATATTTAAATATTTGAAGCAGTTCTAAAACACCTAGTTTTGCACATCTTCCGTATCAGAACAACTTCCTGGTATTTCCAGCACCATGTGCTGTCGTCATGTAAACATGTGCATGTGGATAGGATTTCTTACAGGATGCACTGTCCTACATTTCTTTGACTTGCGTTGTTTGTGAAGCCCTCAGGCTTTCTAAACATTTATCAATGCCCCATTCGCACCGCCCTGCCACTGGTGTATGTTTAACTGATCTCAGAACAGCTCTTACCTGCTTAACAGTCATTTAGAGGCTTAACAGGTTATCAGTTGTGTCTGTGGCTCCAAACAGGCTGTTGACTGTCACAGGGCGAGGAGTGCATCTTTAGTCAGCCCACTTTAAATATATATGCATCTACCCCCCCCCCCCAACACACACACACACCCGCCACACACACAGAGACATTGACCTAGCTTTGTTTGTTTGAAAAATTATAGAATGAAAGTTACAAGAAAGTCCCTCACATGTCCACTAGGTGGCAGTGTTGGTCAAATAACCCAAACACAATTGGAGCAAGCAGATTTCATCTCCATCTTCTACGGTACTTCTAATCTGTAGCCGGGTTGTGGAGACAACAGGTCCAGGAGAGAAACCCAGACAGCCCTGACCCTCTCCCCAGTGACACTTTCCAGCTCGTTGCACTCCAAGGTAGAGAAGATTCACAATCCCTCCAGCAACTTCTAGGTCTTCCCTGGGGCCTCCTACCTGTGGGACGGGCCAGGAAAACCTCCAAACGGAGTTGTCCAGGAAGCATCCTGATCAGATAAACCACCTCAACTGAGTTATTTTGATACAGAGGAGCAGCGGCTCTGCTCTGAGCTCCTTCTGGATGATGGAGCTCATCATCTCAAGGCTGAGCCCCGTCACCGAAGGAAGCTCATTTCATCTGCTTGTATCTGGGATCTTGTTCTATCCATCATGATCCAAACCTCATGACCATAATAAGGAACACAGACCAGTAAATCAAGCGCTTCGTCTTTTGAATCAGCTCTTTCTTCACCTCGACTGACCGAAGCAACGCTGTCATTACTGAAGACGAGGCCCCAATTCGTCGATCCATCTCCTGCTCCCTCGTACCTTCACTCGTGAACAAGACGCCCAGACACTTGGACTCCTCTACAAGGGGCCAAGTCTCTCTCTTGACCCGGAGGGGGCGTTCCACCTGTTTTGTTTCTGGTTGAGAACCACGGCCTCAGACTTTGAGGAACTGACTCATCCCAGTTTCTTCACACTCAGCTGCGAACTGCCCCAGTACATGCTGAAGGTTGGCCTGAAGACGCCAGCAGAACCACATCATCCACATAAAGCAGAAAATATGTTCCTTATGCAGAACAGTTTTAATGTTATGAAAATGTAAAGTTTGTTTTTCAGGAACTGAATTTAAAAATACTTTGCTACATCTGTTTAATTTGCTTAAATAAAACCTTCGATTTTCCATCAAATTCAGAGTTTAGAAGTTTTATTTATTTGCAGTTCATGATCATTTTGACCCACCTCCCAGTGAATTAGTCAGTTTTTGTTTGGGCTTTTAGCGCTGGTGCACACTTACTGCAGGAAACTCGTACACCCTGTAAAGTTGGTGACAATCTTGTCCTGTTGAGCCTCGAGCTTTTGTTTGGTCTGAGGATTAGTAGAACCTCATAAACAGTGAAAACAAAATGGTTTTGAAGAAATACTCGTAAAAAAATTATTTTTCATTAAAAGTTTAAGCATACTTAAAAACTAGCCTTGATCCTAACGAAAGCTCCCCTTCAACATTTTGGACGTAAAGTGATTTCATGCTCAAAACTGAATTGTCTGTGTGAGTGTATCACGCTGAATGCCAAAAATCACAGTGTCAGACGTATTAACAGATTACTATAATTATATTTGTATAATCTAGCCCCGTCTTTTTCTCTACACATGCTCGCAAAACACAACAAACATCATTTTACAACCTCCTCTCTGTTGGCCCAAAAAAGCGCAGCTCACTTAGCACATACACCATGGGTTAAAATACAGTATTTCAAAACAACAGTACAATATTTCACCATTTCCTTTCTACAAAGTAGCAACCCTGCCTGGCATGGAAACTAGAGAATTCAGAGCACAGCATTACAATGTAAACATTTTTTTATTTTTTATGATGGCTTCACTTTACTAAGTGGCATTTACAATATATACATATGGTCTATTTGTTATAACTGTTGTTATATTTATTATAACTGTTGTTCAATTTCTTCTAACTATTGTTCTATTTGTTACAACTGTAGTTCTATTTATTATAACTGTCGTTCTATTTGTTATAACTGTCGTTCTATTTATTATAACTGTTGTTCTGTTTGTTATAACTGTTGTTCTATTTGTTATAACTGTTGTTATATTTATTATAACTGTTGTTCTATTTGTTCTAACTGTTGTTCTATTTGTTCTAACTGTTGTTCTATTTGTTACAACTGTAGTTCTATTTATTATAACTGTCGTTCTATTTGTTATAACTGTTGTTCTATTTATTAAAACTGTTGTTCTGTTTGTTATAACTGTTGTTCTATTTATTATAACTGTTGTTCTATTTGTTCTAACTGTTGTTCTATTTGTTCTAACTGTTGTTCTATTTGTTCTATCTGTTGTTATATTTATTATAACTATTGTTCTATTTGCTATAACTGTTTTTATATTTATTATAACTGTTGTTAGTTATTATAATTGTTGTTATAATTATTATAACTGTTATACTGTATTTATTATAACTGTCATTATATGTATTATAACTGTTGTTATATGTATTATAATTGTTGTTATAATTATTATAACTGCTATATTTATTATAACTGTCATTATATTTATTATAACTGTTGTTATATGTATTATAGTTGTTGTTATAATTATTATAACTGCTGTTATAAGTGGTGGGTGGGATGGTGGAGAATCTCCACTATGAGACCTGGTTTGAGAGAATGAGGGTGGTGACTGGTTGCCCTGCATGTCAATCAAATAACAAATTTCATAATGACGATGGATGATGGGCTGACATCTATTTTTTTTAATGCCGTGCTCTACCAATAATGCCTTTGCAATTGACGTACTGGGCACCCCTGCTCTAAAGTAATGTGGAAAAGATTAACAAGAGTACGGCACATTGTACGTCCATTGGAGTCAGAGACTGTACCATGATACCGTTAAACGATGGGTGTTTTATAAAAATTAGTAAAAACTTCACCATTCCAGCTGTTTTTGACCCAAAACAAAAGTATAGGTAGAGATCAACTAAAAAAAAACTGACGAGACAAAAACAACGTTCTTGGGTTCAGACGGCACTAAAATGACAGCGAGAGCAAATGTTTGTTCACGTTTCTTTTCTTCGGATCTGGTTCAGCAGAGCGGTGCGTTTAAGGAACGAGGGTACCTGAGATGACGAGAAGGATTTTCCTGCCGGCCTTGTCCATGATCAGAGCGGCGATGGCGGTGAAAACCACCTGAATGAGAGCGACGATCACTGAAGCCAGGCCACTGTTCTGGAAAAACAACATTCTTCTGCTGTTACAACAACGACAAACAATATACACAATATGTTGTGCATCACGGGTTAAATGGTACACTGCTTTATGTACTTTATTTATCGTTTACATAGAGGATGGGATTCAGATGTTTAGCACCAAAATAGATTAAATGAAAGTAGCATTTCTTGAAGAAGTTTATATAAACTGCTGCCATTCATGCCAAAATATGAATTAAAGGTTTCGGACAATCTCATAGAAACTGGAGGATGACTCTCAGCTACTACAACACCAAATATTAGCTCAGTTTCTGTAAAAGTAAGTGTTCTAGCCAATTACGTGTCTGCTTAAACTTATCAGCCATGGCAGCCGTCTTTAACTGTGCTCACACATGCATTTGAAACAGGAAGTGAAAAGCTTGACGTTTGCGTTACCTCAAAGTGTGCCTGTCGGAAGATGTTTTCAGCGTAGAACATGATGGCGTTGATCCCGGTCATCTGCTGAAAGACCATCAGCATGACGCCGATGATCAGAGGCTTGTAGATGCCGGGGTCCTTCAGGTCTGACAGGTGGAAGCTCGAGCCCTGAGAGGAAACAGAGCCGACTTTTAAACGTGCAGGAAGTGAAACACCGTCTGACTGTCTGAACCTTCTCCTCAGAACTATGCTCAGATATCCGACGATCACCGATTCGCTCACCTGCTCGTTAAAGGCGTCCTCGATGCGAGCGCACTCCCACTCCACGGGAGCGTCCGGCCCTCGCAGGTAGTGCAGCACGTTCTCGGCCTCCCGTCGTTTCCCCTTTGACAGCAGGTACCGGGGCGTTTCGGGCATGAAGCACATGGAGACCATGAGCAGCGTCGGAGGGATGGAGCAGCAGATCGCCAGCCAGCGCCAGTCCATGAAGAGACCTGCAGGACACACCGAGACACATGACAACGTCAGGAAAAAATTTTAAAAAACAACCATCAGAACACCTAAAGTGTCCAGATGTTTGTTTCTGGGGGCAGCAACTGCACTGCATGAAAGAGCTTTAATCATCGGTTTTGGAAAATCAGAAAATAGTCAATTTCTTACAGAAATTGACTATCAATATACAGTATTTTCCAACGTACAAGTTGTTTTGGCGCATAAGTCACGTTTATTATGGTATGCATCACCGCTGACTCCAGGAAACGCGGGCCGGTGTCGTGCCAAAAATTGATTGGTGGCCGCGGGAGCGCTCACAAGAGGACTCGCTGTTGCAGTTCTTCGAAATCTAACAAGATTAACACTTAAAAACAATTACTGTATTTGTTTGCTTGACATTGTAGCAAAAGTGTGTCTCTGTCTAACCTTTTCCTTAAACAAAAGCCTAGAGGGCCCTCTTGCGCCTCTAGTGGCTGCATATGGTAATGTTTGCTCTGGTTCACGTCAGTACAGTACTGTAGTATGAATACACATTTAAAGCGTTAGTCAAAAATTGAATTACGAGTATATACAAGTCGCTTCAGTGTGTATGTTGCAGGACTGGCAAATGTGTCCTTTATTTAACCAGGGAAAATAACTCTGAGATTAAAAAACCTCTTCTCCAAGAGTGACCTGGCCAAGACAGAAGCATAAAACATACAACAAATCCAAAATACTAAACCAAATACACAAAATACGTATACATCCAAGATAAATCACATAATTACACATTAGGGCAGTTACAGGAGCCAAGTGATCTGATCTCTTGTTCCTTTAGAATTGATTTAAATTGTCCCAACGTAAAAAGAGACGATAAGTTTAAATCCTTTTGCAGAATTTTCCAAGTGGCAGGGGCGAAATATTTAAAAGCCTTTTTACCCAGTTCAGTTCTGAGCTTTGAGACCTGCATCAAAATGATGTCCTGAAAGCGCAGACTATAATGGTTAAAAGTTCTAGATAAAAGTGAACATAAATATAGAGAAAAACATAATGTAAACATCTATGCAAAAAAAACCCTGCTACTTATACGCTGGAAAATACGGTATTTGAATCTTGTTGAAATTCACCAAATACTGAAGTGTATGTGTCAGCCATCATGCTTTTGCCTTGCAATAAAAACTACACATGGAGTTAATATAAAAGGAAACAAAAAGTAAAGTGCATCCTGTCAACTTTTTACCATTTATGTTTGTAAAACAGCTAAATAACAAAAACACATAGATGTTGATCTTAAAGCTGACGACTGACCGGCTGAATAATTTACATTTCTAACAATACTTTAACATAAAACTGATTAATTCAGTCATTCATGCTCCATAATGATTGGTCCCATCACAGGCCTTCTTCATGCTCTCTCTATAATTAGACCAGATAGGAAAATTACCCCCTTAATTAATTTATTTTGTCTGGGTTTATTACATTTTTTCAGCTCCTGTTCTCGCCTTTGGTTGAGTGGCACTTCCTTCATTAATTTCTGAGCTGGTATCTGTCTGTACAACATTCCTCCACACAAACACTTCCTTGTTTCCTTCGCTCTTTGTCGTGCCACCGGTTCTGTTCTGTGTCCAACTGATGCGCACTGACATGAGCACTGGAGGAGCCAGAACGTGATAGGCCACCTCACAAGACCCTCCAGCTTTTATTGGGAAAACGTGAGCGGCATGCAGTTAACAAGATTAGCGAGACGTTATTTGCACAGGGCGAACAGTGGAGGCTGCTGTTGAAGAGGCGGCAGAGGAATGTCATCACATCTGGAGACAATCAGGTCACATGACCGCCAGCCGCTCACCTCTTCCCAGTAACATTTGATTAGGAGTCACAAAGGAGTCGAACCACCTCTGATAAAACACTCAGAGCTGCACTGTGCTGTCTCAGAGGGCTTGATTGAGCGATAAAGGCAGAAGAACTTTTATTGATCAGAGGGCACAGCCACGGATTGAGATGTGTTGTTTCCTCGTGTAAGACTTAATGATTCACAGGTCAGCTGCTCAAACCGTTTCACGAGTCTGAGCCTTTGGATCGTTGCGAAGGAGTTATTGCATACCTGCGAGGTAAACTCCCATGATGCCGGTGACCACCATGAGCTGAACGCAGGAGCCTAGCGTCCCGCGGACCTTCTCGTGTGCCGTCTCAGAAATATAAAGCTGAGTGAGGAGAGGAAAATGCAGCCCATTAAATTCTGCTTATTTACTTAGCACATATTCACAATTAAAGTCAAAGCAGTGGGTGAAAATAAGACGAGACCATAATTTAGTAGTTTGTAGAACCACTTTAGCAAAGTTAGCTCTTAGTAATCATCTTCTCTTTGATCTTATGGCTCCAGGTTGTGGAGGATTTTGGTGCCACTTTTCTTCAAAAGGTTTAGACTCCTTTAATTTACAGATTAGTTTGTGGTCTGACGACGTCCAAGTCCAGTGGCTGCAAAGGAATCCCAGATCATGATACCTCCACCACCATGCTCGACAGCCGGTATGATGTTTTACGCTGATCTGCTGTGTTCAGTTTTCTTTCATCGTGGAGCTGTGCATGATGGGTAAACATCTCTACTTTGGGTTCATCTTTCTAAAGTAAATTGTGCAAGAAGTCGTGTAGTTTAAAACTTTACAAAACTGTTGTGCAGCCATGTTTGTTTTAGAAAAGAAGAGGCTTCCTCCTGCCACTCTTTCCACAAGTCTTATATGTTCAGTCTTTTTCTCGTTTTCATGACATAAACTTGAACTTTTATCTAGCCAGCTGAGGTCTTAATCCATGTCTCTAAGCATTGCACGGTCTGACCTCGGGGTGAGCATGATGGGATGTCTCCTGGGGAGGCCGACAGCTGTCCTGAATGTTTTCCGCTCATGAATAAATCAGCCTCTCTGCAGAACGATGGACTCCAAAGTCTAGAAATGGCTTTATGATCTTTTGAGAGTGATGGAAATCAACTTAAGAGCTGCGTTTATAATATCATTGCTGATGTCGTTCCAACTTGGCATTACGTTAACGCACCTGAACATTCCAGAGCAGCAAAATGCCTAAACACCTGCTTTTATAGAGACAACCCCACTAAAGATGATCCATTAATTAAGTGCAGAGTTAGTTTTACTGAACAAATAAAGACACTGAAGGAGTTTGGTTCATTTTCACAGGGGATGACGTTGATATTATCCTTACTGTTGTTAAAATCGTTAAAAAAAATTAAAGTGTATCTTACCGGGACCACTAACGATGTGACTCCGCTGGCGAGGCCGGTCAGCACTCTGCCCACGTAAAACATCCATATGTTCTGAGCAGCGATGATGATGGTGAAGCCAAAGACGAAGGGCAGCGCACAAAGCATCAGACTGAGCTTCCTGCCGATCTTTTCCACCATCCAGCCTCCCAGCAGCCCCCCCACTGCTGCTCCCACCGTCACTATGGACTAAAGCAGTAGACAGCTCACAACCTCAGAAGGTCACAATTGAAAAAAGGAATCATGATAATAAATTAATGTTGGTCTTAATTATAAAACATTTATAGCTTTGACATAAGTGACCACTGTACACACTAAATCTTATTTTCTGTCTTTCTGCTGTAATAAGTGTTTCTGAACAGCATGTGGTGACATGAAGCTGCTGATGCAGCGTGATCTCAGCTCTCCTTCCAGACATGTGATGTTGCGTCATCATGACGGATACTATACCCCAAACCAGGAGGCCTGGTCATCGTTCAGCCTCAGATGAGGGTTGGAGATCTTCATGAGTTCGGGGATGGCAGGGGAGCTGTATCCCAGCACAAACCCGAAGCTCATGGGACCCAAAACGGAGCACAGCGTCGCCAGGTACAACTTCCCATTCTTCACTTTACTGCAGACAGACATGAGATGAGCGTGAAGCAGTTGCTTCTTTGCAGCTTTTACTTGTAAAATATAATATAAAAAAGCAACATTTTATTCATGTTTAGTTAAACAAAACACAATTTAGTTCATATTTATTTGAACATACTGTTTTCCTGCTGTTTTATTTTTAATCTCACTACTTCTGCATACTTTGTGATATTTTAGCCGTTCACGCATCAAAAGGTTCAGCTCGTTCAGGAGATTGGTGCTATAACTTTTGGTTTGTGCTTTTTTTTCTTCAAAGTGTTTAACTTTATTTATAAATATTTTCCTCCTAGAAATATATTGAGATCAATTCAATTCCTAAAAAACAAAACAAAACAATATAAAACCGTTTTTGGAATGCTCCAGCCACCTTGCTCTATATTTGTCTTCCTTTGCTAGCTAGCCTTTGGTAACTTCTAGCTTTTAGCTACCCTTCTGCTAATTAGCGCAGTCATTTTCTACTTTTAGTTTCCTACAGAGCTTTATGAAACTTTTAGCCAGTGTTCTGCTTCTCATAACTTTAATTCCCACTGCATTTTCACATAAAATGCAATTTGTCTACTTTACGTTGGGTACAGTGCAAAAGAACGTCCATATATTAAAAACAACCTTTTGGAAAATTGTGCTGAAGCGGAAAGTGACTTTCGTCTTTGCAGTCAAGTCTTTTAAAAGTCAACTTTTTACATTTGGAACAGAATAAAGTTTATTTTAGCTGCTCACTTCTGCAAACTTAGCCACAGCGAGCAAACTTGCATGAAAATTGATGATAATTTCTAAATGCAGATTGCACATTTTTGAGTTTTAGATTCATTCAACCTTTAACAGATTAGATTAACTGTTGCACTCCTCCATCTGCTCTAAAAATGGAGAAAGAATAAACACTTTGTTTTTGCGTTAAGTCAGTAGACTGGTAAATAAACCATAAAGTAAGAAACAAAATCAGCACGTAAAATAGTTAATGTGTCATTAAATAAGGTTTGCAAACAAAATTTGTTTGTGATTGGGAAGTTCAGTTTGATGCATCGTGTACACTTAGATTTGTCGAGAACAGTACTGTAGATAAAAGTGCTTTGTTTTTATTGATTGCATTCCCACATTTCGTATTTGGAAAACCACGCTACAGTTCAGGATTTTTTTCTGTTTGATTACTGGGTGCCTTTATGAATTAATTCGAAGGTTACTGTAGCACTTGAAGACAAACTGATGAGGTAGATAATTCCTTTGAAACAAGTTTGTTGAAGCAGGAACAGCATACTTTAAGGACTGGATTTTGAAAACATCACGTGTAAACTGACTTTTTATTTCCTGAGGCAAAGCAAACAGTCTGAAGACACTTGGGAAATGTAAGGATATTTTTCACCAACTTGTTTAAGCTGCAATAACTGCTCAACAAAACACCTGTAACTGAATGTTTGATGTTTGTGATCATTTTGAATGAATCAACCAGCTGACCTGAGATACGCATCCTGCTCGGACATGAGACCAGTCGGGTTCTGATCTCCACTCTCCACCTCCAGCAGCCTCCGCCTTTCATCCTGGATGTCCATGCCGACGGCAGCGGTCTGTCCCCGGTGGTGTTCAGCTCCTCTGGTCCTCCTTTGACATGACAGCCACGCAGGAAAACAATGGCTGCTTGTACAAACTAAAACAATTAAAAAAATAATAATAAAACTGCACTTTTACGGAACAGCACTTACGTTGAAGTAACCAGAACACGACTACACCGTGTCACCACCTAAAGGATCAGGACAATCTGCTCCCTTCACCAGCCGCCGACTTGTTTTATCAACATGTCAGTCAGCTGACCGTCCTGTGTTTCTGCTTCTGTGATTTTCAAAATAAAAGTATTTTGGCAGTAATGCGCTTGCGTAAAATCGGGCCGTTGCGTGCTCAAATATGTTTATGATCCGGTTATTCAAGTTTGGCCTTCAACTCCATATGTTCATCTCAAGCTTTTGATCCTTTACACTTACGTTTTATTGACTTTTCTTCTCAAATATAACAACAAATTAGTTTTATTGACATTAAACGTTCTGAAATGTCCTAAAAATGCAATGTATGACAGAGCACAGCTAAATATTAATTCAACCTTTATTTAGACAGGTTAATCCCACTGAGCCTCGAGGACGCATTTACAAGAACACGAAATGAAACTAAAATAAATTATGAAGCTAAAATGTACAAAGTTTGTTTTCTCAGTCATCCAGGTATACAACAACAAAAAAGGTTGAATCATGTCATCTGGACTTCATTTT
>JARVGV010001587.1:4713110-4724115 GCA_031762435.1 Hypsolebias longignatus | reverse complement strand
TAGTTTATGGATTTTTCCAAATTATTGGACAAAATTGGACAATGCGACTTATAGGGCGGAGCGACTTATAGGGCGGCAAGTACGGTACATGTGCTTGGTGGACTTGGAGAAGGCGTTGGACTGTTCCTCGGGGAACCCTGTGGGGGGGGGGCGCTCCGGGAGTAAGGTGTACCAGGCCCTTTCATACGGGCTGTTAGGTCCCTATATGACCAGTGTCAGAGCTTGGTCCGCATTGCCGGCAGTAAATCAAGCTTATTCCCGGTGAGAGTTGGACTCCGCCAAGGTTGCCCTGTGTCACTGATTCTGTTCATAACTTTTATGGACAGAATTTCAAGGTGCAGCCAAGGTGCTGAGGATATCGTTTTGGTGGTTTTAGGATTGTGTCTGCTTTTTGCAGATGATGTGGTCCTCTTGGCTTCATCAGGTTGTGATCTACAGCTTTCGCTGGAGTGATTCGCAGCTGTGAAGTGACGGGGATGATGATCAGTGCCTCCAAGTTCAAGGCCATGGTCTTGAGCCAGAAAAGGGTAGAGTGCCTTCTCTGTGTCAGGGAGGAGGCCCTGCCCCAAGTGGAAGAGTTCAAGTATCTTGGGGTCTTGTTCACGAATGAGGGAAAAGTGGAGCGTGAGATCAATAGGCGGATAGGTGCAGCGTCGGCAGTGAAGCGGGTGTTGTACCGGTCTGTTGTGGTGAAGAGAAAGCTGAGCCAAAAGGCGAAGCTCTCAATTTACCAGTCAATCTCCTACCCTCATGGTCATGAGCTTTGGGTTGTGACCAAAAGAACGAGATCATGGAGACAAGCGTCCAAAATGAATTTTCTCCACAGGGTGTCTGGACTCTCCCTTAGAGATAGGGTGAGAAGCTCGGTCATCCGGGAAGGACTCAGAGTAGAGCCGCTGCTTCTCCACGTTGAAAGGAGCCAGTTGAGGTGGCTCAGGCATCTGGTTAGGATGCCTCCTGGACGCCTCCCTGGTGAGGTGTTCCAGCCACGTCCCACCAGGAGGAGACCCAGGACACGCTGGAGGGACTTTGTTTCTCGGCTGGAACGCCTTGGGATTCCCCCCGGAGGAGCTGGCCCAAGTGGCTGGGGAGAGGGAAGTCTGGGCCTCCCTGCTTAGGCTGCTACCCCCGAGACCCGACCCCGGATAAGCGGAAGATAATGGATGGATGGATGTTCCAGTCCATGACCGTGCAGTCAAAGCCTTTAAGCTCAGATCTTTATCATTTTCACATTTAAGGTAATTTTTTGTCCACTAAAATAATAAAAAGGTATACTCTGCTTGAAAAGAGCAGCGGGAAGAGTCTGCTTGCCACAATTGATAGAAAATATATTTAAATAAAGACAAAAATGTGTCTTTCAGAGGAGGCGTGTCTGTCATTCTTCAGAAATGCTTTGTTGTCAGTCTGATAATTTATCTCAACTGGAGAACAGACGAAAAAATGTGCAGCGAGCGAGTCCAGCTTTCGACAGACAGTGTGTTAGCTCACCGCTACTTGGAGACAGTTTGTAGTGTTTATTTGTCACTTCCTGTCAGGGAGCAGATTTTATGGCTGGCCCCTCTCCGAGGCTGCTCCTCTAAGTCTTTTCAAACGACTGTATGTCTTTTTTATTACACTGCGTCCGTTGGCAACAGCCCAAACATGTAAATTCAAACAAGCTAATAATGACAGAGACTATTGTTTTAAATTACTTTCATTCCAGCAAAGCTTCAGTTCAAAGCTGATGCATAAAATGTTGCGGATGATGGTGTTTCTGTTGGTTGGAGCCGTGGCACGTTGATCTGAGACCCTGCTGAGTTAAGGCCGTCAAACGTGCACCACCTCTCTGATGAAACCTTCTGCTGCTCCAGCTGTGAGGATGACTGAAACATTCAGCTGAATTAATTTTCAGCTGCAGATTTGATTTTGATTTTAACTTTATAAACTTTATTGTCATTCAAAATTGTGCAGTGCACCATGCACAACTGAATAAAATTTTGTTTAATTTCTCCACAGCAGACAGTGTAGGAGTGCATAATTTACATGAATTTTATTGACTTTCTTTAGAGCAGAAGATGCTATTCTTGTCCCGATATAACGTGTGCAAATGTTAGCGAAGGTTCCTAAATACGCCATTTATACATGCATGTACATACATCTACATATATGTATAAATATGTACATACACAATTCAAACAGCATCCATGCCTGAGTGAATTCCCATATTCTGCTTATACTGTATTGGGTTTTTGTTTTTTTACTGATGTATGTCTGTGTCTCTCTGTGTGTGGTCACTTCATTAGTGACCTGAGTTCAGCAGTCTGATAACTCATGGGATAAAACAGTTTCAGAACCTGGTGGTTCTGGTCCTCAGGCTGCAGTACCTCCTGCCAGAGGTCAGCAGAGTAGACAGGTGTCTCTTGATTTTATTGGCTATGGTTAGACAGCGTCTGAGTCCAATGTCCTGGATGGAGAATAAGGGCGTATTAATAATCTCCGCCTTTCTCACCACCCTCCTCAAATCCATCCAGTCTGCAGCCAGGCAGCTTCCTTCACAAACTGAGATGCAGCAGGTCATGATGCTCTCCATGGTTCCTCAGTAGATGTGGTGAGAACATGGAGTGGGAAGTGGGATTTTATTTCATCATGATTCAGACGAAGAAACATTTACCTTTGTGGGATTCTCAAACTGCTGCTTTTTTGTTTTGTTTGTTACAGTATTTTTTATTTATGAGAAACACAACTGTAGCTGAATTTTTTTTAAATACACACATACATGCTTGTTCACAAATATCTTTATTCAGTTTCTATTCAGCTTTAACTTGATATAGTGGTAGCTGAGAGCGAACCCCAACACATATTACTGTCAAATGAAAATTTTAAAATCAGCAGCAGTCTGGCAGTCTCCCAAATAGTTTCTCCAGGAACTTATGGTTGTTGTATATTGTCTTTTTTTTTTAAACAGGTCTCTTTTGAAAATGAGTCCTCCTACAATGAGACTACCTGTATAAACAAAAGTTAAATAAATAAATGAAGTTAAATGTTGAATAAATTATCAGTTTACTGATAATCAGTTTACTTTTGCCTCACAGCTCCGTAAGAGACTAATGCAAAAAGTAAAAATATGTTTTCTAAAAAGATTAAGTGATTTACATCATCAGTGAAAGAGTGTTATGCATCATTAGCAATATGCTCCTAATAATGTGATAAAAGTTGTTTTCTTTTTGCGAGAAATGTTTTTTGTCAAAACTATTTTGTCTTTTTTGTGGGGTTTTCAAGGCATAGATTAACTTGTGTTTAAAACTTGTGTAATAGAAAAGTAAAGTTTTGGTGGTTCTTTATAGTTTTTCTGTTGTTTATTAGTATTTTAAAAAATATGCTTGCAGGATGGACATTTGGAAAAATATCACATGGCTAGAAAATATATTTTTCATTATTAAAAAAAAAAAGAAGCTCAAATTAATCAAATAAGCAAAAGCCAGACCATTTTATATTTTGGATTTTCTCCAGATATTCAACAATCTTTATGCATGAAGCCAAAGGCTTCTTTTGGAGTCAGTAACGTGCTTGAGTGAGCAAAGCCAGATGGATTTGTGCATTTTTACAAGCTTTGGGATTAATTTATTTTTATTTTTTTAAACCTTTAAAACTGCATTTGCCAAAACAAGCTGTAACGTGTAATTCCTGGACTCAGAGCATAAAAGTAAAAGGGCTTATCTGATCAGTTCTTATGGAGGTAAACCAACTAGACAAGAACCTTCTGATCCAGTTAGACCTAAACCAGTTTGATCTCAGCTGAGTCATGCTCATGTGTCACTTCAGCTTCATTTCTGTTCGCCTCCTCACACGAGGCCATATTTGCTCAGAGAGTATTCCTGATGGTGGCGTGGCAGCAGTTGTCCTCCACTCAGCTGCTGCACCTGCTCAGGCTCCACGCAGCAACACAAAGGCTACAGTCTTGCTTCGGGGTTTCACTGCAGGCCACAGATTCACAGAATGTTTTAGTAACCAGAGCTGCCAGGGCAGAGGATGGTGGGGGGGGGGGGCTCACTCAGACCTGATGGTTCGCTGAGGCCAAACCATGCCCTCTGCCGGGAACTTTAACTTCAACCCTCCTGGTGGATTTAACAAGTTTTTTCACGTTCCTGTCTGAGGCTGATCAGCATCATGCGCTGATCCTGAAAATAAAATGGAGGTTCCAGTTTGCATTTGAAAAAGCCTCGTTTGATTTGTCGCCCTTTTTCTTGTTTTTCTTGAACGAACAAAGTCCTGTCCACACGTCATGTGGAGAGCGATAAACAGAGACGCCAGAGGGAGTCTCCATCAGTAGGACCAGCAGCATCAGTCAGGCCTCAGCTGAGACCAGATGAACCTTCTGCTCATCCTCAAACGTGAAGAAATCATCATTTAGTGCTTTAGCTGTTTTTAGGAATGTGAAGACCGTGATGTCAAGCTCTGACTTTAATCTCATGGCTGTCCGGTACTTTTCTCCTGCTGCTTGAGCTGTCCATGACATGAGACAGTAGGTTTATGCAGTAAATATTTAAGACCTTGTTTATGATGAGCACAAGGTATTTAAATAGAGGTTAATTGTTATAAATTCTGCTTTTGCATCAAAGACAATTACTTGCTGGCAGATGTATTTTTATACTTTTCTGCTAACTGGCATGTTTTACAGGGAGGGTAGATGTGTGTGTGTGCGTGTGTGTGTGTGTGTGTGTGCAGAGAAAATCTGGGAGTTTGATTAAATGAAGCCTGACATGAACACGTAAGATTCTGCAGATTCACACACTTGTTATTTAACGTTTTTACTTTTTTCATTTGGATTTTGTGATGGTGGGACGGAGCAGGAGATGGATCAATTCATTGGGGTGTCTTCCTCAGTAATGAGAGCGTTGCTTCGGTCAGTCATGGTGATGAAAGTGAGTCGAAAGGCAGTGCTTTCAGTTTGCTTGTCCATCTACGTTCCAACCTTATTCACAATTGAAAGAACAAGATCCTGGATAATGAGAGATAATGTGAGGAGCTCCATTAGCCGAGGAGCTCGGAGTAGAGCTGCTGCTCCCTCGCATCGAGAGGAGCCAGTTGAAGCGATTCAGGCACCTGATTACGATGCCTCCCTTGGAGGTTTTCTGGCATGTCCCACTTGGAAGCGACCCAGAACTCACCAGAGAGATTGTGTATCTTCTCTGATATATGAATGATTGACTGAGATCCTACAAGGCATGTGTGTCAAACTCAAGGCCTGGGGGCCAAATGTGGCCCTCGTCCAGGTCTCTCTTGTAAATGAGTCCTCGAGGCTCAATGAGATTAACCTGCCTAAATAAAGGTTGAATGTTAACGTCTTATCTGGCCCCCAAGATGTTATTTTAAATGTAAAATACTTTTATCACTTTAATTTTATTCAGTAATCTTTGATTATGATGTCAGACGTGCAACAGAGAACATCAAATGAGACCAATCAAGGAAACTGCAACCAAGAAAAGATGTTGAGTATCTAACTTGAGTTTATGTAGATTCTGAAACCGGCCCTTAGTTTGAAAACAATTTTAACTTCGGCCCCATTTTGTAAGTGGCTTTGACGCCCCTGCTCCAGGAGGTCTGGGTTCCTCTCCTGGATCCGTTGCCTCCGAGATCTGACTATAGATAAGAGGTAAAAGATGGGGATATATATACTGTATATCTATAGATATATAGATATATATATATATATAAATATTATGATCTAACTATTTTTATGGACTTTGTGCCAGTTTAGATATTTATATATCAAAAAGTCCAACGTGTTCAGGAGATGGGGACTCTGACGGGTTATTTTAATATTTTTTTACTCTAACATGTGACTTTATTTACAAATATTACAAATATTCTTCAGAAATACAGTGAGATCCTTTCTGCTCATCATTCACGCTGCATTTCTGCAGAAAATGCAGCTTTTTTCCAATAATATTTACAGTATTTATAATTTGGGGTTGTGTTTAAATGAGTGTCTCAGATAAACATAGTTTTTAAAGTTCAGTAAGTGACGTGATCTGGTATTAAAGGCTGAACCCACGTGCAGGTAGAGGCAGGAGACTTGAAGGTAAAAATAAATAACGTTCAATCTTACAAAAACAAATGCAAGAGCTTGACGTGACAGGAGGCGACAAAAAGCACAGCCACATCATAAAACAGGACAATCCTGGACAAAAGAGCGAAGAGACGCAGACTTTAAAGAGACACTGATGAGACTGAATGAGAAACACCTGGGGTGATTGGGATAACAGACAGGTGAGACAGGAGCTGACACAAGGGGAGCGCAGGAGAACACACAACCCATAGAAACTCTACAATAATACATTACTTTGTGTGTTAAATTGTGTTTTCTTTCACACATTTCAGAAGTAGTTTTTTTTTTTTTTTTGTCCCTTCTGGTTCTGTTTATGACTAATTTAATTGCTCTTTGTCTGCATTCAGTCACCGTAATGACTCGACAACTGTTGGGCACGTTACAAATGGGTGCACACAGAAACACACAGGACTGTAGTACGTCCTCGTACAGCTCATTTTCAACAGGTTTTTTTGTCTCATGGAGGGTGGGGGGCTTGAACCAGATCACTTTTGTCTGGCAGTCTCTTTAAACTCTGTCAGTCTGGGGGGAAAATGTATTTGTTGTTGGCTTTTTTTCTTCTTTCATTCAGCCTTTATTTATACAGGCTAGTCTTGTTGAGCCTCGAGGACTCATTTACAAGAGGGACCTGTTCCAGACAGAACATATAAAGTACAGACAACAATAACAGCAGACAATGACAACAACAAACTACAGTAAAAATGCAGTTAATGTAAGAGCAGTGTATCAAACAACAAATCAGGAAGAAATACTAAAAACAAGAATAAATTTGCTTTGATTTTTCTTTTGACATCATCAAATGTTTGAAACCCCTTAAAGAAATTAAGGTGGACAACTTCAGTTCCTGTTACAAGGAGTTCCAGGTGCAGGAGCTGAGGAGGAGAAGGCCTTTTTGCCAAGTTCAGTCCTCACTGAGGGAACGCTTCAGGTAATGATGTCCTGAGAGCGCATGTTGTAACTGCACTGATGGCGTGAAATATGGGAGGAGATATAAGAAGGTACCAGACCAAGGAGGGATTCATAAACATGAACCAGTGTGAGAGCCTATGTGTGGACAATGGTCACCAACTGACCATGGAGTGCAGGGTGCAGTGATGGTACGGTAGTTACAACCAGTTATCATGTTGTTTTTAGCAACAGGTGATTATTATTAAAAAAAGTCACTGTAATGCCACTTTCATTGGTGATGTGTGGCTTGTCTGTGCTGCTGATCTCATGCAGCTGTATTCATTCATATCTGCTCACAGACTCATGTTCGGGCGATGTGTTGTTTTACATTATTTGTGTTTAGCAAATGTGTATATCTTATATCTGTTAGCGTACCGTTTGGCACACTGCATATCTTAGTGTGCATCTTGGATCCTTGTTTAGCGTTTCTTTTTATATTTTGCAATTTTTGCGTGCAACTGGAACCCCGTGCACATAATTTTGTTCCACCTCATGTTCCACATGTGATGAGAATAAAACTGACTTGAACTGTATCAGTCTCAGTCAGGTTTACAGGTGTTGATGTAAAATGTGGTCCATACGTAGCTGGGAGTCATCAGAAAATGCTTGGAGCTCTAACAGCACGAGATCTTTGCTCTAAAGTTTGTCATTAAACCTTGTGGTCAACTTTGACTCCACGGAATGATCTTAATCCAAAACTCTGGCGTGGAAGGAATGCTCGGTCTTTAATCTAATCAGCGTTGAACGATTTTATCTTCTGTGTCGCCTCAGGTTCGCGTTGCCATTTTTGCTCTGAACACTTCGGTCCATGACTGTTGTACAAGTGTTCAAGTCCTGTGTAAAAACTTCCTTTGCACTGTGCTCAACACGTGCACTCGCGTAAAGCTTTTTACGTTGTGTGACACAAGAAGAAAGAGACAAGATATTGACAAAGAACAAGTGCAATGCCCTGAAAAGACAGCTGTGAAAACAGAAGAAGGACCAGAAGAAAAAAGGAAACATGAAGAGAGGAAGAGGGAGGGGTGAGAAATAACAGAAGAGAAAAAAGATCCACGAGAGGAGCAGAAATAAAACAGGAAGGAGTGAGACAGACGGACGGAGAAAGGAGAGGGAGGATGACTTGGTGGGCAGACACGGTGGTCCTCAAACGTCTCCTTGTCCTCCCCTCATCATTCACTCTTCTTCTCTCTCCTCCTCTTCCTGAACCGGCCTCCCCTCCATCTGTTTCTGGCTGCCTCTGGGTTTCTCAGGGGGCTTTGCGCGTCTCAGAGGATTTGTTCAGAGACGCAACAATCAAGCGGGATCGACAACGGATTCAAACTCGCATTTCAGAATTTGCTTTTGAAACACGACCCTGAAAAGACCCGAAACAGGACAGGAGTGAAGCATCATCCACTTTTCAACACCGTGCTCCAAATCTGGAGGTTTCTTTTGGAAGCACCGGTCAAACCAGCTCATCTGTCCCCAATGTTTTAGTTGAAATTTATTTTTTTAAAAAGTTTGTGACAGACTAAGTCAGGGATGTTCAAATGTTTTCATAAATGGGCCATAACTATCCAGATGAAAAGACTCGTGGGCCACAAAAATGTGAATTTAACTCTCAACGGGAGCAGTATTTTGGAGAAAGGACAAAAGTTTACTCCTTTTGGTGGAGAAAGTTTTGAATTGTTGTACCGTATTTTTCAGACTATAAGGTGCACTTAAAATCCTTTAATTTTCTCAAACACTGAGCCTTATAATCTGGTGCTTCTTATGTATTAATTCTGTTAACTGACCTCAAACTGATTTTATATGGTACATGGCGCTCAAAAATATGTCATAATGTTCTAGTGCACTTTATAAATCCATTGCGCCTTATAGTCCGAAAAATACGGTAGATCCAAAACATTAAAAGCCTCATAAACACTAAGCTTATCTTTTTATTGAAAATTATTTAATTTATTTGATTTGTTGGGTCCATGTTTGATGTTTTCTTGTGTGTCGATCAGCCTTTTGGACCATGAACGACCCAAAAGCCTGATAGAAGTTCTGATAGAAGGTTTGATAAAGTTGATCAACGCGTAGATGACACCACGTTATATTCATTTAAAAGTGTCCAGTTTCCCTCTTGATTATTTTATCAACTGCAATATTTAGCCAAGTTTAATGAGTCATTATCCAAAAGTCTTCTTTCTGGTAGGAATCAGTAAATGTTTGTGATGCTTTGTACCATGAAGTGAAAATAAAAACATTATAGCCAAAGGTTTGTATTTTGTTTAATATTGCTCATTTTGAGAAGATTGTTTTTCCCGTTCGTTTCGCTGTTAAATCTAAACATGGTGTGAAAAAGAATTACCAACTACTTTGCAGAACGTCTGCATTGACCTCTTAAGCTTGATGTACAAAATTATAGCGTTCTTAAACTGCAGCTGTGGGCCGCACAAAATCACTCCAAGGGCCGTAAATGGCCCTCGGGCCACACTTTGGACACCCGTGCTGTAAAGTCATCCTGATTTCCTAGTTTTTACAGCTAAGTTCTACTTTTAGAAGCAACAAAACTATTTTTATTGAATTATTATTTCTGTGAAAGGTTAAAAAAAAAATCCAATTAAAAGAATGTTATTTGCTTAACTGTTATTTGCGAACACAAAACACTGATTCAAGTGATTTTTGTTGCTTTTTTTTTTTTTTTTTTTTTTTTAAAGCCCGACTGATTCAGAGTTCAGTGGCTCAGCACATTCCTCTGAGAATAATGAGGTAATCGACTGAAAAGGAGGGAAAAGCTTTAAAAGTTCTGCAGAAAGCTGCGGGACATATTGCCCAAGATCACTTTAAAAAAAGCTGCAACAAGCAAAAATAAAATTAAAGGTGCTGCTGCCGTTCATTTTGGTCAAACCGTGTAAAAACGTTTGTGTGCTCTTATGCAATCCCACGCTGTTGAGGAGGACTCTCGGCTACTACCACAAGTTTTAGTTCATTATCTGTACAAGTTGAAGATTTATAGACGTTTTTCGTGCTTTAATGTAAATTGGACCAACTTTTAAAGTTGCTCAGATGTAGATGTACATTTACCGATGACCCTGAAAGTTTCAATGATTAGATCTCATGTCGTGGCTGTAAAACAGAGCTCACGAGCGTCTGATCGGGCAGAAACAAGAACTGTTCAAAAAGTTTACATCAGCCATAAAGAATTAGAGAAGGATGGCAACAACGTGGTGAGTGCTTCACTGGAGAGGCCAATAAACTCCAACTGATTTAGGAGGCAACAGCCCGAAACAAAGCAGAGTCAGAGTCACTCCTCTGTTCCTCCCACCTCCTCCCTGTCCTGCCACTCTGCTGCTCCTGCTGTCTGGGGAGGAGGAGAAGGAGGAGGAAGAAGAGGGATGCAGGGAAAGCACACCTTACCTTCCTCCCTTCTTTACTTTCTTCATCCCTCTTTCTGTTCACTCCACAGCAACAGCAGCACTCATCAGAGCACCGTGACACAACGGTGCTGTCACCGGCAGGCTAACACACACACACCACACACACACACACGCACACAACACACACACACACACACTGAGAGGCATCCTCAACACAGCCCGAGACGCCCTTGGACTGCTGCAAGCGACGTGAGTCCTAACTTACCTCCTCTGAGTGTGTTGCATGAAAGTTTGTGTAATTTAGTGTGTGTCTGTGTGTTGGCCTCTTGAATTGCTGCCAGAACTGTTGTGGTTTTCTCCTGCTCTGTGTGTGTGCGTGTGTGTGTGTGTGTGTGTGTTTACAAGGCAAACCAGAGCCAACAAGTCTTGTGTTTTGCACCAGACCAAAACAAATCCAGAAAATAATGCTGACTCGCCCTCAGAGGAGTGTGTGTTTTTGTGCAGGCATGTGTGCATGTGTGTTCCTGGAGAGGCCCAAGTCTGGTTGGAAGCTTGTCAGCTGTTAGGAGATGTGTGTGTGTGTGTGTGACTGTGTGTGTGTGTGTGTGTGTGTGTGTGTGTGTGT
>JARVGV010001587.1:4683812-4694419 GCA_031762435.1 Hypsolebias longignatus | reverse complement strand
CCCAGTTAGGATATCCACATTTCTCTAGAGCCTGTCTTGTGTGTGATTTCTCCTTCTGTCTGGCTCCTGAGTTAGTGAGGACGCTGTCTGCTCTGTGGTCCAGAGTCCTGATGACTCCTAACTTGTGCTGCAGAGGGTGATGGGAGTCAAACTGCATGTCCAGAGGACCAGACTTAGCTTTTTTAGAACTTCCATGCTATTTTGAGAGAAAACTAGTTGCACAGTCTTTCTAAACATAACTCCCAACAGCGTGGTTGCACATTTCTGTGATGCACGCGAGAAGTTAAGGGCGTCCTCAAAAGCTGCAAGACGATCTGAGACATTCAGCAGATCCCTCATGAATACCAGTTGCAGCCCAGTGAGATACCAACTTAAAAAGACCTGAAGAATCCACAAAAGCTTCTGTTGTCGTGAAGTTCTGGCTCCTTGAAAGCAAAACACACAAAAAATATATACTTTTGCACACTACATCCAAGCATTAACTGTTACTGATATTAATTAAATACATTTTTATATTCTATGGGTCTTTATTGTGTTTAAGGGTGGACAGGAGGAGGGCACTGCCTCCAACAGTCTTGAAGAGGAGCTGGAAGTGACCACCTACTGGTGGGGCGAGTGGGCCAAGTGGACAGCCTGCACTAGAACCTGTGGAGGTGGGGTGATGTCCCAGGAGAGACACTGCCTCAAACAGAGGTCAGTCACACTGAACACCATGTTTTACATCTAAGCACTCATGAACATTGTGACAGCTTTGTGACAACTTTACAAAACCAAGAGCTGGAGGAGACGGCATGCTCAGTAAGGTCTTGTGCTTTATTACACCTGCACTGATGCAGAAGTCAGAGGATAAATCACCTAATACAGACGTTAATATGTTGATTATAAATCATTTAGGCTGACTTAACTCCAGCCTGATGTTTGTCAAGCGTTACCGTGTTGTTTTATGTCCAAATATTTGTCTCCTGTCCAAAGAAAGAAAGTTGCTGCTGGAAAGGACAACATGACCTGCACAGGCACAGCCAAGAAATACCATCTCTGCAACACTAAAGTGAGTCTCAGACTCCCCGTTCTCGTCACTTTGTTTCACATCTTTGTTAACGCAGACACAGTCTCTCCAGCTGGCTGACAGCAGAAGACTGCGGTTGTGGTCAGTGAAGTGCTCCACACTATGATGGAGTCACAGAAAGCACATCTGTGCTCAGATAACGGCTTAAAAAGGAAGTTTCTTGTCCAACAAGCTGTAAAACCAGGACTTGAGTGAAAAGACCTCTTTAAATGCTCTGTTAAACAGGAATGTCCCGCCGCGGGGAGGAGCTTCAGAGAGGAGCAGTGTTGGTCCTTTAACTCGCAGCTTTACAGCGGGAGGAGCTACCACTGGAAACCTCTGTATCCTGGTAGGAACAGCCACAAAACACACAGTCACTGGTTACCTGGTTAAACAGGCCGGGGTTAGACAAAGGTAAGAAAGGTCAGAACTGTCTGCAAAGTAGACCCCCCCACTTAAAGGCTCTAACCTGATCCACATCCCGTACCCCCACCAACTTGTTCTTACACACACACACAAAGTTACCAGTGTATTTCAATGAACAAAAGATGGATCTACATTTAAAAAGCAATGACAGTATAAAAAAGCACAACTGGTGCAATCATGTAAAAATATGAATCAAATGCTGTATATATAAAATTTTATTTGAAAACAAAATCCATCCATCCATTATCTGTTACCAGCTTCTTCCATTTTGGGTCACGGGGGGGTCACTGGTGTCCATGTCCAGCAATCACTGTGCGAGAGGCAGGGGACACCCTGGACAGGTCTTCAGTCCATCACAGAGACACATAAAGACAAATGAGACAAACAACTATTCACTCACTCACACCTAAGGACAAGTCACCAACAGTCTAACATGCATGTTGTTGGTCTGTGGGAGGAAACTGGAGTACCTGGAGGAAACCCACGCATGCACGGAGAGAACATGCAAACTCCATCCAGAAGAGCCTCTGGACCTGCGGTGCGAGAGTTTGGTTCTCATTGCCAGTAGTAAGTTGGACCCCTTCAGGGTGGAAGTAGGAACCCTTCAGGGTGGAAGTAGGACCCCTTCAGGGTGGAAGTAGGACCCCTTCAGGGCTGCCCGTTGTCACAGATTCTGTTCATAACTTTAATGGACAGAACTACTTGGTGCAGCCAGGGGGCGGACAGATTCTGGTTTTGTGGACTCAGGATTCCTTCTCTGCTCTTTGCAGATGATATGGTCCTGTTGGCATCATCTGACCTCCAGCTCTCACTGGAGCGGTTCGCAGCCGAGTGTGAAGCGGCTGGGATGAGAATCAGCTCCTCCAAATCTGAGGCCATGGTCCTCAATCGGAAAAGGGTGGATTGTTCTCTTCAGGTCGAGGGTGAGGTTCTGCCTCAAGTGGAGGAGTTCAAGTATCCCTGGGTTTTGTTCACGAGTGAGGGAAGAATGGAGCGTGAGATTGACAGATGGACTGGTGCAGCGTCTGCTGTATTGTGGACTCTGTACCGATCTGTTGTGGTGAAGAGGGAGCTGAGCTGTCAGTCAAAGCTCTGTTTACCAGTCGGTCTGTGTTCCTACCCTCACCTATGGTCACGAGCTCTGGGTAGTGACTGAAAGAATGAGATGGTGGATACAGGAGGTAGAAATGAGTTTCCTCTGCAGGGTAGCTGGACTCTCCCTTATAGAGAGGTTGAGAAGTTCATCCAGGAAAGACTCAGAGTAGAACCACTGCTCTTCCACATCGAGAGGAGCCAGTTGAGGTGGTTCATCTGGTAAGGATGCTGTACTCCCTAGGCACCTCCCTATAGGTGCTTCAGGCATGTCTGACTGGGAGGAGACACCGGGGAAGACCCAGGACAGGCTGGAGAGACCTTGTCTCTCAGTTGGCCTGGGGACACATTGGAGTCCTCCCAGAAGAGCTAAGAGGCTGTGGAAAGAGATGTCTAGACCTCCTGCTCAAGCTGCTGCCCCCAAGACCTGACTTCTGAACAAGCGGAAGAGGATGGATGGATGGATGGATGGATGGATGGATGGATGGATGGATGGATGGATGGATGGATGGATGGATGGATGGATGCTAAAATAGTGGTGCCATTAAAATGACATAAATTTATGAAAATAGCAAAAAAACATAATTTTATTTAAAAATTCTGGACGAATGTCGAGTGCTGCTGAATCACTTTGCTCAAGTTTGTCGAAGAAACTGAATTGTTGAAGTTCAAACAATCAGCGCAAATCATTAAAAGCTAAACTTGATCAAAAAGATAAAACTAGCAAAGCATTAGCTAAATGCTAAGACCAACAAAACAAAACAGTAGCTAAAAGTTAAAGGCAGCAGAATGGTAGCTAAAGGTGAAAATCAGCAAAACTGTAGTTAAAAACTAAATAAATGATTCAAGTTTGCTGAAACAGCTTAGTACAGAGCTGTGTACAGAATTTTGCAGTTTAATAAAAACAAACAAACAAAAATAAAACATATGTAATTAAATTTAAATAGTTCAAAAATGTGAAAGTTGCTAAAAGACATTTCTGTAACGTCCTGAATGAAGTAAATATTTTAACGGTTGCAATAGATGAAACTATACTAGATAATCAGGTCAAAAGTAATAAAGGATCAACATTAATCTAAAAATAATGTGGAGGTTATTGTTATGGAAACATTTCTTTTTGAAGAAGTTAATGGATCTTAAAGGTTTGTGAAAAGTTTAGAAATGGACGAGGGAAAGATTCACTTTAGAGGAATCTCCAAAAAAACATGACCCAAAGTCTCATCGCTGTAAAGACAATGCAAAAATATATTTTCTGACAATCCTTGCTTTATCTGATAGATTCCAGTTTGTAAATGTAAATAATGAATCTTCTTCTTACACCAAAGTTAGTCATGGAGTTCCTCAGGGTTCAGTGCTTGGACCAATACTCTTTACTTTATATACAGTATGCTTCCATTAGGTAAAGTTATTAAACAGCATGGGATACGTTTTTATCGTTATGCTGATGATACTCGGTTATATTTATTTATTTATTAACCTTTACTTAACCAGGCAAATGGAACGTTGATCCTTGACTTGCGATCTTGCACTTGTTTTTAGATGATTACGTTCACATCTCCAGTAACCCCTGCGACCTTCACTGCACCACGACTGACGGCCACAGGCAGCTCATGGTGACGGCAAGAGATGGCACTTCCTGCAAGTACAGCAGCTACCGCGGCGTCTGTGTGGACGGGACATGTGAGGTCAGTCATCGCTCTGGTCCACCTGACAGCCATAAGGGCGTTCATTGCCAACAGGAGTACAGCTCGGTGGAATATCTGTCAGCAGCTTGACGCCATGACGCTTCAGGCTCGTTCTGACAGAAGATTTAACTTTTTAACAGCTTTCAAGTTTATTTGACATGAAGAATTTTGTATAATTCAGCATCAGTCAGAGTCAGACAGTGACGAGAAGAGTGCAAAGAAATACATGTGAAGCAACTCTGAATGTCCTCCATTCATGTTGTTTTTAAACACTTAAAGAGTTTTTATACTTTTGAGAAGTCTGAGAAGCATGAAAGTAAGATATTTCATGTTTTACTTCTTCATTTCATTATCTTTTATTTATTTATTTATTTATTTTGCATTATTCCAAAAAGGACCATAAAAACTTTTACCACTTTTTAATATTATTTCTTCTCATGCCTAACTCAGGCCTCAGCGATACCAATAAAATGTCATTTAGTTTAATTTGTTTTTCTAATATATATTTAAAATGTCCAATATCACAAAATTGTCATTGTTTCTAAATTATCAACACGTTCTCTGTCGGGGTCAGGCCTTCCTCTAAATGAACATGTTGCAGTCTTTGTCCAAACTGTTTATAGATAAATTAGAAAAACTCAGTCACCCTTTCATGTTTTGGAGCAACACTCCTGAACAGGAGACAATAGACGGATGCTCTGAGCAAAGTTATCTTCAAAATCACTCGTCACATCAGTGATTTAAAATCATCTTTTTTCATTATGAGCCTTGATGCAAAGAAATCAAAGTCAAGTACAAAACATGTAATTTTGCTTTATTAACATTTTTGTTTGATATTAGCATGTTTGTTTTTGCTTTGCACTTAGTTTAATATTATTTTAAAAAAATTGTGCATTTGTTTCAGCTCGCCAATTTATTTATTTTTGTTTAGGAGAGAAATGAACCCTTTCTCTGTGTCTGTTTTTACATCCCACTTTTTTTGCGCAGCCGATCGGATGCGACGGCGTTCTGTTCTCGTCCAACACTTTGGATAAATGCGGTGTTTGTCGGGGGGACGGCAGCAGCTGCAGCAGAGTCACTGGAAACTTCCGCCGCGGAGCCACAACTCTGGGTGAGCATCCATCCATCCATCCATCCATCCATCCATCCATCCATCCATCCGTCCATTATATGGCGAGAAGTCTATTTTATTACTGACAATTTTATACTACCAGTCACTACCTCATAAATGATAAATAACATGGGAGATGGTCAAATATTTTTATTAATCCTAAAAATAGAAAGGTGACTGTTAAACCATTTTGGTTTGAGACTAAACTACTTTGTAAAATAATTAAACTTCAGACAGTAACTAACAAAACTTCTCTCAAATCGATTAAAAAAGTAACTAATGTTGAAGGTTTTATCAGCGGGGCTTGGTATTCATACACAAGAGCTAACTGGGAGTCACATTAATCATCAAATTATATATTTAAAGAATCCTTGGCTTAAACAAATAATCATCAAATTTTTTAACAAAAAAACGAAGTCCAGATGACATGATTCAACCTTTTTTGTTGTTAATCATCAAATTTGTTTTTCACCTTGTTGATCCATGTGGTTTCATCAGATCTCACTGAGGAGCAATTTGTCTTTAAACACTTTGTGAAATAATTAATATCTGTTGTTATTCATCCACGTTTTGTCGCCAGTTTGTCGTTACGATCTTGTAAAGTTGCTTGGATGCAAAGATATTTCAAACGTTACTTTGAAATAAATGTCAAAACATGAAGTTTCTGATTCCTTTCCTGTGTCTTGCTGTTTAGGCTACTCTTTCATCACACAGATTCCTGAAGGATCTTGGGACATTCAGATCATTGAGAGAAAAAAATCAGCGGATGTTCTCGGTGCGTCCTGTTCCTTCTGATCATCATGAAACACGTTACAGTGAAAAATAAAAACACCGTGAAACGGCTCTTTGCTTTTTGCTCCCCAGCTGTGACTGACCAGGCGGGGAATTTCTTCTTTAACGGTGCCTACAAGTTGGACAGTCCCCAGAACTTCCATGCAGCAGGAACCGTTTTCAAATACCGCCGGCCCATGGACGTTTATGAGACCGGGATCGAATACATTGTGGCCAAAGGCCCCGTTGACCAGGCCATAAATATCCTGGTACACTAATTTCTCTGCATCGACTCACTGTTTTGACTGAAGCAACCCCCTGTTCCAGGTCTTCATCAACATTTTTCATGTGTTAAGGACACTGGCTGTAATTAAAACAGTTTGGGGCACTTTTATAGTTGTTTAAAAAGGGTTAAAATGATGAAGGAGCTAAAAGCAGGTAAAGGACAAAAAGGTGAATGGGAACAGTTAAAAGAAAAATGCAACTCAAGCTCATGTAAAAATAGTATCATGACTTATGTAAAATAATATGACAGACAATAACTAGAATTTTTTTTTTTTTTTTTTTTTAAAATAAACAAAAATACATGGTTTTGTGTTACAGATTTTTTTTTTTTTTTTTTTTTTAACCTTTATTTTACCTGGAAAGTAATCCATTGGAGATTATTAATCTCTTACAAGGATGTCCTGGACATACAGTAAATATGTTTGGACAGTTTTATTAGTTATACTGTTTTTAAATTTAGTTAAATTTGTTATTTTATTATGTTTGTTCTCTATTTTTAGTGTCCTGTTTAGGAAAGCTCCATTTTTAGTTGTGGTTTATGTTTATTATCTTTTAGTGTCTATTATTATTAATTATTATTATTAACTATTTGTAAACAATAAAAATGTTTAAAAGAAGAAAAATAATTGACACATCTTTGTTAGGACTTTACAAATTTGACTACAAATCAAATGTTAAAAGGAAGCCCTGGTTAAAACCAATAAATATAATTAATTTCTGTTTATTACCATGTCATTTCACAGGCTGATCTTCACAAATACTCACCCAAAATACTTTTCTGTCACATTTTTTTTTTAATTATAAGAATGTTGTATTTTAAAATTTGGTGACAATGAGAAAAAAAAAAGCATTGATTGTTGATTTAACACATTTCTGCATGGTTTAAAGAAGCACCACAGGCCTCTCAAAGAAAGTCCTAGATTAAAATAAATGATAAATTAACAATTTAATTATTGTTTTTATTGTTATTGTTTAAAATGGACAATGCACATTATTAAACAGCAGTACCTCAGTCCTTCTGATAAATGTCCCAGGATGTATTTACAGTATGAAATGGAAATTTTCTGTTTTGTGACTTAAGTTAAAGGAAATCAGTTTTTTGAAATAATTTCCCCAAAACTTGTTTTCATAATTTCAGGTTTGGAACCAGAACGGCCGAACCCCCTACATCACCTATGAGTACACTGTCCACCGAGACTCCCTGCCTCCTGTCCCACCTCCTCCTGTCTACACAGGTTCGGACTCCTCAGCCGGGGAGGTGTCTGTGGAGGAGAGTGGCCCGCTGGCCCCTAACGGCAGCGTAAATAACCGGAACGTTCCCGGGGGCCAGTTGCAAACGAGTGGCGCCGATGGGCAGAAGGGCCAGGAGACGAACGAGGTGTACGAAGAGACGGCGGCCATCGACTGTGACCAGGACAAAGCAGCCGCCCCAAAGCAGACGGGTAAAAATAACATATCTTATCATTTACATTAAAAAAAATCAAGTGATAAAACCGACTCAGAAGAGGCCAGAAAAGTGACCGGAGAGGTTGTGTAGTGGTGCAGAGATATAAAAGTTGAATAACTCCCTCTCAGAAAGGTTGAGTTGGTCAGAAATAAAGATGGGAAGAGGTTCAGTGTACTGGGAACGATGGTCAAAGAGTTGAATAATTTACTGTTTCACTGTGGCAGCAGGGCCTTTTCTTTAAACGTGTCAGTGTTAAGAGGTTATCCTTGCAGATGAGCTCACATTTAACCTGTTCACCTCCACAGACACTGAGCATCATGAGGCAACATCTAAAACAAACAAGACCCTGAACTTTGTGTAAGAATACACCAGTATACGTTTTCCATGTCCCACTGGGCTGGAAACGGTGGGTCAGATTTAAACCGGATCCACTCCCCTGCTCCATTTTCTGCATGTGTGTAAAAAAAAAAAAAAAAAAAAAAAAGTGGCCTTTTGAAGCGTTGCATTATTTATGACATGAACACATAAAGGGGATCAGCAGCAGATGAAAAATTCAGAATTTTGTGGCTTTTCGGTCTTTTAAAAATGGCTGCATCCCAAACATGGGCAGTAATGGCCTTCCTGCGGGCTCTCAGCTCGCTCAGCTGACTGTCGTCATGTTTCTGCTCAGGGTGGGGGGCCGAGGCGGACAGAAAGAGTCGCTGCGCACCTTTTACACAAGCTGACATCATACTGAAACTGTCTCCTCTGCCATGGCGCTCCCGCTCTCCCGTCTGATTTGTCCCTTTTTTTTAATCTCTCCTTTATGCAGTTAATTTTAATAAAAACTAAGTGAAGGTTTTGACTGTGCAAATAACAAAGTGCCTATTTTAACCACATACTGACTTCTATTTCACATTCTCCTCTTTAATGCATGGAAAGGGAACAGCAGCCAAACAGTGAGCACTGCCAAACCGGCGCCTGACGGTGGACCCCTGGACACCGAGGCGGACTCAACAAACCTCATATGGAGGGTCCTCCTGGATGGACAAATCAGCCCGGACGAGCTGCTCATCAACATTTCCACCAACCAGCTGCTGACGGGGGGAGACGGCTTGTTCCCACCTGAGGTGGACCTGGGCAGCTTGGAGCGGATCGGCCCGATTGACCTGAACGAGACGCTGGAGTCCACTCTGGGCCACAGAGGCAACGACAGCGGCGACAACCAGAACAGAACGGTTCAGAGCAACGGGAGGACCTCCGGCCGCTCCAACAGAACCAGGTTATCAGACAGAACTCACTCAAAGGGAACAGCAAGTTTTCTCTCCTGAAGTTTCTCCTGCAGAGGAAAGCAGGTGAACTCTGAGACAGACAGGCAGTAAAGCTGTCTGTGAGGTTTATATACCAGCAGTAAAGCAGACAGACAATAAATCAGTGCAGTTGGACAGTAAGCAGGTGGACCAGGACATAACATTCACCTGAGCTACAGACAGATCCCGTCAGGAGGGAAGACGAACATGCACACTGGGCAGGTTTTACCTTGATCATGTTAATAATTCATGGTGGCTTCTGCAGTCTGCAGCTATAACACACACATCCTTTCATCTAAAAAACAAACAAACAGTAAATGAACAGAGCAGATGAGCATGGAGGGAATGCAGAAGAAACACAGCTGCACTCAGAAGCAAACAGTTCCAGGTATTCGTAAGAAACGTGAGAAATACTGCATGAAGGGAAAACACTGTCGTCACCTCTGGGAGGAAATCAAAAGTTAGACTCGGCCTGGCTGACACGGGGTTAAATCTCTGGGGAGGGGAGGTTTCATATGAACTTCTGGCAAAAGGAATCGCCGGCGTTACGACAAGAATGTGCGTACAGCTTTTATGTGATGTGGTGAAAAAACGTATTTGCAGGATTGTGTGCTGTAAATCAGCCACCACACTGTGACCGCCTGCCCTCTTCATATCTTTAAAAGTCCTAAGAATATAAATTTAAAATGATGTTTTGAAGAAATAATTGTTGCCTTAAGTTTTTATCTGCAACAGTTTTAGTTTGCGTTTGCAGACATGGCTGATGGTAAAGAAGATACAAACTCCCAGCTTCCTTCACCTTTTGTACGTTCCACAGGGGGAATCAGAGGTTTTACCAGAAGAACCTGAAGCTGAGCCCTGCAGACATGTACCGCTGGAAACTTTCCTCTCAGGAGCCCTGCAGCATGACCTGCTCCATAGGTAATACTTTGTCATTCAACCTTTATTTGTACAGATTAGTCCCATTGAGCCACGAGGACTCATTTACCAGAGAGACCTGTTTTAACAAAGAACAGATGAGGTACAGACAACAACAAACATATAAAAAGCATATAAAATGAAAAGTAAATAGAATAAATTATATGAAAATGGAACAAAAACAGCTACATTATAAAGTGATGTAAAATACTTAAAACAGGAACATGGCCACGTTGGTTCTTACCAAGAACTTTGCAGATGTTTGAAGCTACTTAGAGAGATCAAGGTCGAGAGCTTTAGATCTTTTTGCAAGATATTCCAGGAAACAGGAGCAGAGTAGGAGAAGGTCCTTTTGTCTAATTCAGATCTCATTGAGGAAACACTGCAGGTAATAATGTCCTGAGAGTGCATGCTTCAGCTGCGCTCACCAAGTGACATGTATGAGTATGTATGAAGGCAGAAGACCAAGAAATGATTTAAAGATGAAAATGTACCAGTGGAAGAGTCTGCGTGAAGTTAATGATGTCCAGTTAACCAG
>JARVGV010001587.1:4656406-4672180 GCA_031762435.1 Hypsolebias longignatus | reverse complement strand
AATCTTCATTTAAATAGATAAATTAGTGGCTTTATTTATGTCCACCATTGGATTATACAGGGGGCGTTCCAGCTGAGGTTCATCTTCATACGTCACAGACCTCTACGATGAAATACGTAGTCGGATTTTCCGTCAAAAACACAACGCCAAATGTATAATGACTTTCAATGAAATTTTCATATACTGTACTGTATTTATCATTTTGTTTGCAAAAACGAACATAGTTAAATGATACAAGATATATTTGTTGTGCCATTTTATGCAAAGTTCAAATATCATGTCAGTGGACCTTTAAACTAAATACATGTTTAAATATCACACATTAAACTGAATGTAGGTCACAGAGGTTGAATGATTACTTTTAAAGTCGACTTCAAAATGATAAAAGTCGAGCTGACGTCAGGAGGAACTCAAGATTCACACAACAAAGTACTGTACTGTCATTTACTATTTACAAAAAACATCAAGAAAACATCGGGAGCATGCATTTATGCTCCTACCATTTGTCATAATGTATTAGTAACTAGTATTAAGCTGCAAACGTTTAAAGCAACCACTGCGACGGTGGTGGACTCTCCACCGTCGGTGCTTAATTTTATTTAGTGGATTAAATGAAATAAAAACTAAAAACAGGAGGCGGTTGAACCAGAAGATCCATCTTTAGTGAAATATTTCCACGCTTTGATGAACTGGACAAGACTTGGCCTGCTCCAGAGTCGACTAGTCGATTAGTTCATGCTGCCACGAGTGCTGGAGTAATTCATACAAAACAGACTTTATGTGCAACTTAGAACAAATAAAGTTGATCAAAATAGAACATTCAAACTCATTTCACTGTATTAATAAGACGTCTGGCTCCACACTTTTCTTTTTCACCTGAGGTCCTGAGTACAAACGTTTTTCTTCAGGGTCGATGTTCAGCTGGTGCCAGAACCGATTTTAATTAATTAATTAATTAATTAATTAATTAATTAATTAATTAATTAATTTTAGAACTGTCATAAAATCATAAATGTCTTGACTTTAAAGTTTATTAAAGCAAAATGTTAAAATTTTCTGTGGTTCATTCTGAATTTCTGTTCGCATTGTTCCTGCACAGTAATCTTAATATCATTAATCTCCCCTGTGCTCAGATTACACTGGATGAAGGAATAATTTATTCTGAATTAAAGACCTGGAGCCTGTGGTCTTAAAGCTTTCAGACGGAGAACATCTTACTTTGAGGAACGACAAAGGAGTACATGTTGTGCACGACTGTCAGCTACTACCACACCACATTTTAACTCAGCATCTGTCAAACTAATGGAGCCTTTTTATGTGCAGGCCAAAAGATAATCAGCACGGAGCGTTGAGATGTGAGATTTTTTTGCTAACAGACAGAGCTACTGCTGAAGTTTGAAGCCAAACCTTCTTGCAACAAGCAGTACTTAGTGTGTTGGGGATGATGCTCAGTTACTACCACTTGAAACAAAAACAACTGGACTCTTCTGCTCCTCCTTTAAAAATGTACACGATGAAGATTTTTTTAAACAAAACTTTCCAAACTCATCGAGACGATGCTCGTGGTGCCACTTAAGAATACACTTGGTGGTTTTTGTTTTCATCCGCCACAAGTATCCGTCAAATTAAACCAATTTTCCACATTTTGAACAAAACATATCTAAGAGTCATGTCTGGACATGTCTCAAAACTTTGCTCAAAGCTTAGACATAAAAGGTGCATGCATGTGTTTCTTATTCATTTACATTTTATAGCTTTTCATGGCATTTCACGGTGCTGCTCACAGCTACATGTGTGTCTGTAATGATTTTTAACTCACGTGTGAGGAGTGGACAGTGAAACAATCGTACCTGCAACCTACATAAACACAACACGGCAACGATGGTCAGTAAGATGACTGCAGCCAGAATTCCTCCTGCGATGACCACGGTCCCGGCTGACATTCGAAATGCTCCCCATCAACCACCTGCAGCCGGAGGAGAAAAGGAGGAGGAGGAGGATGGAGGTTAGGGTTAGAGAGGAGACAGAAGCAGAGATGGGTTCAGGAAAGGGAACAGATGGGAGGAGGGGAGGAAGGTCAGAGATGATGAAAGGAGAAAAGAGCGACGAAGAAAATTATGATCAAACAAACCTGATGAATAAAATAGTAAGAAATGAGAACAGAGATCTGAGGGAAGGAAAGAAGACGAGAGGAAATTAAAGTAAAAGAACTAGGATTTACAATTTTTACTATGTTGAAATGTTCATATGATCAATAAAAAATTTTAAAATAAGATTTTAAGGCTAGTCCTGATTATTTATGGCAAATTAAATGACATTACATGAGCCAGCTTTTCTTTCTTCAGCAGATAAAACTTTATTTGACAGTCTAAAGCTGAGGACCAGTATTTTAAAACCCAAAACAGAAATGAATAAATAAAACTCAAAAGCATCAGTGTCCAAAGTTTAAACAGTTGCAGCGCTGATTATCACATCAACATGACGAGAACTAATGAGTCCCACGGGTTGTTCTAATTTCACAAGCGTGATGCACTTCTTGCACGATTTCAGCCGACAGCCATGATGGAGAAGGAGCTGAAAATTAAATGTGAGGATTTTAATGGAACTCGGGACGGCAAGTCCTGTCAACCTCCACAAACTTCAGTTAAAAAAATAATAAAAACAACAACAACAATAATAATAATAATAATAATAATAATAATAATAAAGCTTTTGCGTCATCTTTTGCACAAAACGACTAACATGTTTGTTTGTTTTTTGCCCTATAAGTCGCAGTTTTTTGCATAATTTGCATTCCCTGCTACTTATATGCTGAAGTGACACGTTTTTTTTTCTCCATATTTATAAAACTATTTTTGGCTGAGATATGACCATTTTCATTTAATTTTGACTGAAAATATTGAACACTACCATTTTCAGCCACTAGATGGCACTTGAGTAGTATGGCATGATGTTGTGTCATGTAACAGGTAAACATATCTATTAATGACAGAATCAGCTTGCCATTTCCTGCCACCTTCGTCCAGCTCGCCTGGAGCAACCGTCAAATCAGCTTCATTTTGTTGCAACGCCCGGTGATTTGACCATTCAAGTGCATTTATTAAGTAAAAGTTAGACTGAGACACATCTTACTATAATGTTGAGCAAACAAATTGTTTTTAGGTGGTTTTCTTCTTAAATTTCAAAGAAATGCACACTGCGCATTCATGTTCCCGCGTATCGGCTTTTGAAACTGCAGCTGATTTGACCATTAAAATGCATTTATTAAGTAAAAGTTTGACTGAGACACACCTTTGCTATAATGTTGAGCAAACAAATAATTGTGTTTACATGTTAATCTTGTTAAATTCCTGTTAAAGTCCTCCCGTGCACACCCTGCGGCCGCCATTTGGCTGCCAATCGATTTTTTAGCACAACACTGGCCCTTATTTCTGGGTTTAGCCCATATTTCCATGTCGTCAGCGGTGACGCATAATAAATGCGACTTATATGGTGAAGTGACGTCTTTATGGATTTTTCAACGTTTAGACATACAGTATTTGGTTTGATGCCACTTGTGGGAAGGTGATGTGTGTGTGTGGCAGAAAATACGGCAAACCTTTAAAAGCCCAATGAATGTTTGCACATTGATAAAATATGAACATTGTTCCTATAAAATCCTGCAGCTTTTCTTTTTGAGGCTGCTGGTTTGAACAACCAAATGAAATCACTTATTTTTACTGAGCTCTGAAGCTCTTTGAGAACAAACTGATCCATAACAAGAACTCCATGAACACAACAAGCCCGGCTGCTGGTTTGTTTCACAAAGTTGTTCAGACTGGACCAAAGAAAATTATAAAAGAATCAAACCCACACCATATGTTTCTTATATTGATGGTAATTGTGTGCTCATTTAAAAAATAAAATTATCAGCACAGTTTGTGACCAAATGCCACCAAGTGTTTGTTTACCTACAGAAACAGCCGAAACGACTCAACGGTGACGTCCACAGAAGAGCTGACTGGGATTGAGCCACCTAAACGACTTCTGATGTCTTGAGCTTGTCTGATTCGGCCATATTTGTTTACCTACACAGACGATGACCATCCTGATGGTCCGTCACGTGACTCGAGCTTCCAAGAGTTTTGTTTACATCGAGTGAGTATACCAGCTCATCAGAAGAGGAAAACTATTTTCAAACTGTTTTTAATGTCGGACTTCTTTTTTTTTTTTTTCCACAGGTGAGTGTTTCCTCAGACAGCCATGAAGGTCGCTGTCAACACGCACTCCTGAAGGGATCTGACTTCTTCCTGAGTCCAACGTCACGCGTGATAAAAGACAAACATTCAACCAAAGGTGAAATCTGTTGTTTCTGAAACAAACATCTGCAAAATCAACATCTGCAAAATCAACATCTGCAAAATCAACATCTGCGATGCCAAGAAGCTTCACCCTGCTTGTTGAGGCCTCTGCTGGATTATTGAGCATGAACTTTGGTGTTTTGAACCATGACTGTCTCAGAGGAGCTGACAGAGGAGAAGTTGGGCCCCGGCGGCCATCTTAGCACCAGCAAACTGGTTTGATCCACTACGGAAGTGTGCTGGTTGTGGGAATCAGTTTGTCTGGTGGCTCCTCAGACTGAAGAAGTCCTTTGGATGAAGGATGAAACGTCTCAGCAATAAAAGAAACCGTCCAGATGACCTGACTATCCCCCCCCCCCCCCCGGATTATCGAGCATGAACTGTGGTGTTAACACTTTTTTTTTTTTTTAAGTTCTTCTGGAGTAACAGAAATTGTGTCTGCAGAATATTTTGTTGCAGTTCTCCGCCTGAACTCTGGATCCGTTCCACATCCTTTCAGGCAAAGAGACAATCCACCCGAACCTCCTGATCCAAGCAGAACATTTGGTCAATCAAAGATCAGTTCCAGGTTCTGCACTAAATTCATGATTTGATCTGCAGCATGTCAGCCTCCATCCAGCTTTAAACGGATCTAAAATAATCTAAAATCCAAATGAAGAACCACAAAGTTTTATATTTCAATTCATAAACTACATACTCTGTTATTTGGCCAAATAAAACATCTGACAGATCAATATTTGTTCTTATTAATGCATCAAATGATTGATTTGCACAGACACTGATGACAGACATTGTTGTTTTACTGTGTTTGGTTGTTTTGTCCTCTCAGCCTCAGCAGCAGGATTCACTCATATTTATTTTTAAAAGACTTCCAGGTATAAAAAGACAAATTAACTCTTACGTGCACTAAACTTGCAAAACCATCTACAAGCCAACAAAAACGGGATTAAATTATTTTCTCCTTCAATACGTTTGCCTGGAATTCAAAGTGATTCACCTTTTTACGCACTTTGGGCACTTTTACGCATTAAAGCGCGCGCCACGGTGCGCCTTGCTTCACTTGCACCCATTCCCCTCCTCTGTACAGAATCAGAACCACAGACATTTAGACTGATCATCTTACCGCCACGTTAATTCTTGGGTCATGTCATGGCTCCACGCGCAGCTCTTCTGGACGCGCCGGTGCGCGCGCGGCAGGAGGTTCGGGTTTCAGCTGGAAGGAGGTGGAACCGAACATTAGCTCCCTCTGAAGGATGCTGCTTCACGCACGTGTGAGCGGAAGCTGTAAGAACCAGACGTTTCTGTGGAGCGGATTTTAAAATAAAATAAAAAATAAATAAAAAAAATTACAGAATCCGTTTTCAGCTCCAAAGATGGAGACAAGACGCGTCGGAACCTTTTCTCTCACATCCTCACGTTTTCCATCATTAAAGGTTCAAAACTGCTCCAGAACAGAAGCATCAACAAAAAAACATTTTTATGTTTAAAAACAGTTTTTAAGTCCAAATGTGTTGGTTCCTCTTAGTCCAACACGGATTTAAAGAAGCAGCTGATCCGGGTGATGCCAACAGGTTCACTAATAACTGATTGGTTGGTGTGTGCGTGCGTGCGTGCGTGTGATGCAGCGCGTTTATTTCTGATGCTGAGGACAGAAAAGTGCGTCACCAGGAGAAATATCTGGGAAACATCAGATCCAGAGTTTTAACCTGTAGAAAAATGTCGACCCTTCTAAAACCAGAAGCTTCAGTCACCTGAACTGACTGTGATGTTCTTAACAACTGAAGCAGTGGCTTTAAATTGTTTAAATATAATTTAATTTTCAGTGAAAGTCCATGGACAGTGTCCACTTTGAAAGGAAAACTATAAAATAAAAACATGTAAATGCAGCAAGGCTGGTGGATGCAGACACAGGCAAGTTTAAAAAAATAATTTAAAAAAATCAATTAAAATAAACATATTCATGACACCAAACCAGAGGTGACATGGAACCAGAAACAAAACAAAAGTAAAATGTGAAGCTCTGATAGAAAAGAATAACTGGCAGAGCAGGTGAGTTAATTACAAATGATGAACAGGTGAGTCACCTTCAGGCTGAACACAGAAACATCAAATCTTTGACTTCCTGCCTCTGCCCGAGTTATTTTCCAAACATTTTAAAAAGTCAGTTCAGTGTTTGAAAAGAAGGACAGATGTTCATGAAACAGCTGGAGTTTAGAAATTCTTAGTTTGGCTTAATTTTTAAAATCAAAGCACCAAGTTTTAACTTAAAGGTCTTCCTCCACGATTCGAAATGTTAAAATGGTCCAAATGAAATCAAAGGCCTAATTTTATGTAAATAAATTACTTTTTTTTTTTATTTGCTGCCAGAAACTACAGAAGAGAAAACAAAAAGGAATCACCTGCTTGGTAATATTTCACAAACATTAACAGATTATTATTTATTAGATTGAGTTCCTTCTATGTGAATTTTAAATGGTGCTCCTGCAGTTGTGGTCCCCCTCCTCGTGGTTTCTGCCTCCTCCTCACGTCCAGCGTCTCAGAGAACAGTCGACTTCAGGAGACGAGGAGAAAAGAAAAGATTTTAAAGTGTAAATTATTTAGAGGACGGAGCCGGCAGAGATTCCTCTCTGTTGTACCGACAGGAGTTTGGAATATTAATGGAGTTTGGAACTTAGAGGTTATTTTTTATTTTTTTCTGTGTCCTCCAGTTTGTGCTGTGAATCGACACATCCAGCCAGAAGAGTTAAAGCACAGATTTATGTCAAAGCTGAACTGAAACCTCACAGTTTTATTTTTTCATGTTGACATGAGATGAATTGTTGATGTTGGACAGATTGTTTCAAAATGACAAATGATGTGCAAATTACTATAAAAATACAAGCTGAGCGCTTGTTGGGGGACGAGCTGTCAGATTCAGCAACATGAAGCAGAATCACATCCAGTGATGCCTCAACTCTTTTAAATACTAAAAAAAATATTCACTTCCAGTGTCTTTTTATCGATTCTGATGATTTGGGCTTGATACTTTAGGAGAACCAGGGACAGTTTAACGCTCAAAGTCCAAGCAGAACTTTTTCTTGCAGGGAGTCAAATACTGTGTGAATGCTAAAAAAATAAAAATAAATAAATAAAAAATCTGCTGACGTATTCTGCTTTCAGTTCACGTCAGCTGTGGAGCTGCTGTCCGAGGCCGTTAGAAAACACAGCCATCTTTAAAAGTTCTTCCAGCAAAACTTATAAAAGTCAAATAAATCTTTTAGTCAAAGAACTCGTGGAAGAAGACGGTTACAGATTCTAGAGGCTTCACCCTTTAAGGCTGTCGGTGGGTTCATCCCTGCAACACGCCAGCACTAAAAACTCTAGTCCACGCCCACCTGCTGTGTAGGCCACACCCCCCAGTCTGTATCAATTGTCTCTGAGACTGGAGAGTGACTCCCCATTTCTGCAACGAGCAAGACAACACTCGAGAAGAGCAGAGGGCGTCATCCAGCGGAGCGATTCGCCTGTGCCCGCCATGCAGGGCGGGGCTACATCCTCTCCTCCCATCTGCGCGTCACCTGTGAAGGATGCCTGGAAGTGGAACACGCTGGCCAGGCCATGACACCGCAGGCCTCCTGTCCGGCCTGCAGGCTTCTCTCGCTCAAGGAGAAGCAACGCCGGCTCGCCATCTTCTCCTCAGGCGAAGACGCGTCCCGGCTGCGGAAGAGCTGCCCGCCGGACAAGTTCCTTGACTTCTTCAACGCAAGGCAGGGTTTGGACATTTCCACCTCTGATGGTGAGATGCTAGCAGCCATGCTCCTTCCTGTAGGATGAGACTGGAGCCGTTATGGTGGTTCCCAGGACATCCTGATGTCAACCACCACCCTCCTCGTGGTGATTGGCGCGCTCGTTCCCAGTCTGCCGGGGACTCTCCAGAAGGCAGCGAGGGCAAGCGACCATGTGCTGGGACCACCAGCGCCTTTGCCTCCAGACGTCTTGGCGGGAAGGTTCACCGCTCAGCGCTCCGCTCGCCAGGATCCAGTCTGGCCTTGGTTTCTGGCAGCGTCAGCCACACCTCTCCAGTTCGGTCGCCGAGCCTCTGAAGCCGAGTGCGCCGCTCTCCACCTGCACCATCACGAAGGTGCTCACGGATAAAGGTTTCCCCGACTGTTCCTCCTCTGGAGCCCGGCTCGTCGTCCATCTTCGGGGTTAGAGCGGCGCGGTACGTCCCGTCCCTCCATCCCCCACGCAGTGACCATCTGACCATGAGACTCACCGACAGGATCCATCCGTGTTTGTTTTTGTGCATGGAGGAGAGGCTCGAGAAGTTCTGTGGCTGTGCTGTCCAGGAGGGAGGACACCACTGTCACTTAGCTGCGACGGCCATCTTAAAGTGTATTGATCCCACAACCTAAACAGATGTTCATGTTCATGCAGGTCAGTGCTTCTCCAGTTATTTTGTCGACTGTACAGACAAACGCACAGAAACGAGCGTCATCTCTCCGACTCCGCCCAACAACAAACATTAGCGAGACGGTTCACGGCTTTTCTGCGATTTCATATTTATGTTTGAGTTGTCATGCTGAGCGCTCGCTTGACATGACTGGAGTTGAAACGGTCCTTTCAGTACAAATGTAAAAGCTCAAAGACGCTGCTGCAGATGTTTCCTCGGCTGGTTTGTTCTCTGAACTTCCAGGAATCGTTCATTTTTTTCCCCATCATTTAGTCTTGAGGAGGAAAAGTCCGGTAGCGATGAGGTTTTTGAACATTCTGACCCCAGGATGGCTCCTCGGTGTGCGCTTGTGGCCCTCAGCGCACATCTGCTCCTGATGGAGCCACAGATGAAGAGAAATCCGAGTCGAGACACTTTAACAACCAACGCTCACTTCCCACAAAACCCCAAATGTTTACAAGACGTCTAAAGTTTTGCTCGTGTTTCGGCTCGTTGGGTTCGGCTGCTGCTCTGTGACGTCTCTCTGCGTCATCAGCAGAGGTCCGAGTCTGGACCCGTTCAAGTTCCCAGCAGAAACTGAACCTCACTTTGGACCAAACAGAGGAAGCAGCAGGATTACCTGCAGGGTCTGCTCTCTTTATTTCCAGTGGATCATAAAAAACTACATAACTCCCATTAAGGCTGCTGGTTTTGGGGGTGGAGCTTGAGAGGGCAGACGTCACAGAGGTTCCACTGTTGTTCATTGTAACTGAGCATCCAAAGGCCTTTTCTGTAGCAGCAGAACTGAAACCCTCTCAGTTCTGACGTTGAAGATGAGCTCAACCTTTTCTTGTTTTATTCAGGATTAGAAAATTAAACTCCTCAACAAGTAGAAGTTTTACATTGTACATTCTTATTTAGTTTTATTTGTGCTATGATTCATAAAACTGCATCAAAGCATGGCCCACACATTAAGCACAGTATTATGGCTCAGACCAGTCCACTTAATTTTTTTTTATTTATTTATTTTTTTTTTTTGTCATGTTTTTATGTCCACTGGAAACCTACACAAGAAAATAATGATTATACATTAAATTGATTTTTATATAATTTTTTTTATTTTTTATTTATTTATTTCCTTTTCAATGAGTGATATTTACAAATGAACTTGAGATACCTGGTTTGTTTGTGGTCAAATTGACCCGAACAGTAATATATAGATGGGGAGGGGGTTGCAAATATGTAAAATGTACAGTTTTATATGTTTTTTAAATTATTTATTTATTTAAACAGATAAAAATCACATTGAGCCTCAGAGACAAGTGAGACCTGTTTGGACTGACAATAAAAAAATTGGGAAAAAAAAGTGTTTAAAAAACGACACATAGGACTTGGAGACAAAACAAATCCCTGACATGTTCTTAATGTTTGGCTGAAGGTCAACAGCATGTTGGCTGAAGGTCAACAGCATGGTAATGAAAACAAAATCTCACACAACAAGCACAATGATTTTATATGTTGATTATGCTTATTAAACAAAGCAGAAGAGGTTTCATTTAGAAAAAATATTTAACATTTTATTTTATATATACAGTATATATTTACATTAAAATAGTTCAATTTAACCCACAACGCAACAGGAGGATTAATGATAAGTCATTTAAACAGTTTTGATGAACTGAGGCAGAGCAACTCATTTTCAGTAAATCAGCAAATTAATTATATATACAGTATATTAAAAAAAAACAATCTCGATTAATGGTGCCTTTTTAGAAGATGTTGACATTTTAAATTCCCTGTCACTTTTATTTAAAACAAACAAATCAGATTTTAAAAGTTTTTAAACCAAATAATAGTTTAAGGTTTTCTTGTTTTAACTGAATTCATGTAAGGATTTCATCCGATTGTGCTTCAAAATCACAACAAACTTTTTTATTTGCTTATTAAAGGATACTCTTCATGTGATAGGCTCAATATCTCATGGACTGATCACTGAGAGGACCTTTGGTGGCACCGAGTCCAAAGCATGAGGGCTCCTCCGTATTAAAGCACCCGTCAACAAACAATATTCACATTTCTTGATGAAAATCAAATGGTCACAGTGAGAAGTAAAACATTCACCCCAAAGTTCATAATTTAACATAAAGAGGAGAAAAAAAAACCCCCACAAAGAATCTCAATAAAACATAAATAATAAAACCCATTTCAGGCAAAGTGTTGAGACCCCCTCAGGATGACCAGGTAGACCAGAAGGTGGACCAGGGAGTCTGGGGTCCTGGACCTGATCCTGCAGAGCCGCCAGGACAGTTCCTGGTCTGAACATCCAGAAACAGAAATGATCCAAAACAGAAGCAAGTAAGAACTTTCTTTTTCTTTTTTTTTTTTTAAATCCATTTAAGATTTTAAGTTAAATCTAATTAATGAAAACAAAGAAACAAGTTTTAGTTTTCAATGATCAAATTCTTGTAATTCTTGAATTCCATTTAGAAACAATGTGGTCAAAAACATGCGCATGACGAAATCTGCAGCACGACGGCTCAGTGGTTAGCACGGTTGCCTCATAGCAAGAAGGTCGTGGGTTCAATCCCCAGTTGGACCTGGGGGTCATTCTGGGTGAAATTTGCATGTTCTTCTCGTGCACGCGTGAGTTTTCTCCAGTTTCCTCCCACAGACCAAAAACATGCATGTTAGACTGATTGGTAACTCTAAATTGTCTCTAGGTGTGTGTGTGTGTGAGTGAATAGAGAGTGAATTTACACACACATGCTTTTTGTTTCTTTTTTCTTTATGTGTCCCTGTGATGGACTGGAGACCTGTCCAGGGTGTCCCTCGCCTATAGCACAGTGACTGCCGAATATGGGCACCAGTGACTCCCGTGACCTGAAAAGGAAGATGTGGTTATGGATGGATAATTAAATGTCTAACTTGATTTTGCCAACATTTGTGTTTTAAAATATTCCTAATTAAGTTAATAATAAAATATATTAACTTAGTTTATTTATATCTATGATTTTAGGTTTAAGTAACATTAAATAATGTTTTGAAATTTTGAAGGACAGGTTGTCAGTGTATAAGAAAACAATGAAGAAGACAAAAAAAAAACCAGTTTTGTTTTTCATGAGGGAAGGAACAAAGTGTGATAAAAAAGTGTACTAATTAATTTAGGAGAATTGCAACCAGCAGATATTAAATAGTGTGAAAGCCAACATGAAGATTTGTTTATTTCAACTAGAAGCCCTGCTGCTTGTCTTTAAATTTTCAGTTCCAAATCACATTTCATGCTTCAACTTTCCACCTACACGTTCACGTTGCACCTTCGTATCCACCCACCTCCACCTTAACAAGCTCGTCCTGTCCTCTCTCAGAAAAAAAAAATAAAAACAGAACTTTTCTTAGAAAGTTTCTGATCAGATTGTGCTCGTTTTATGTTTTATGTTATCTGAAGCAGTACTTGAAGGTACTGTTATCAGATTTTATGTCAATCAATGAATATAAGAGATGTACAGTAAAGAATGGTTCAGAAATTCCTTTGCAAAATACTTAAATAAAGGTTTACTGTTCTAGAATGAAAAGCACAGTTTGGAAAACAATGATGTTCAAAGAATGGTAACCTCTGAAAAAGGAACAGCAAAAAGAAGATGAAGGAGCTGGAGGATGAAGATATCAATCTTGTTAGCCAAGGAAAAGTATTGTTTTGCTAATCTGTTCCAGAGACACTGACACCATTTCCACCCAGATGTGAAGAACGTGTCCAAGGTGCATGTCCTCCTGGTCAGCAGACATATGGTCTGCTCACAAAAATGTCTGCCACGTTTTCTGATGATGTTTAAAGGTTTTACTTGACTCTATAAGTTTGACTGGAACAGTTGTAAAGATAGTTGTATTTTCTAACAGCTTTGGCTTTCTGCTCCTCAGCAGAACAGTTGAAGCAAAATGAGAGCGAGGTAACGCAACCAATTTACCATGTGAAACAATGGCTCTTCATTGAACCACTTCTCGGAGATGGTGCGATATCCAGCAACCAAATCAGCGAAAAACAATTTGGCACTTATGATGAAGTTAAGAATTTCTATTGTTTATTTCCAGAATTGCACCGTTTGAGGTGGCTGCATGTTGGAGTAGCTCTTTTACTTTCATTCTGAGCTGTTGCTTTTAGAAACTTAATTCTTCTTTTTCTGGATGTAAATCACTTTTGTGAGAGTAATTGTTTCCTCTGGTGTCAGATGCTGTGCAGCTGGAAGGATTTTTACTGAAACATTTTTACTTTTGGACATTTGTTATGATATGTAACCATGACAACAAGGCATTTTTGTTGTTGTTGTGTGTGTGGTTTTTTTTTAATTTATTTTTTTACAACTGGGAGCAGCTGATTAACAGCTTAAAAGCTCAAATAATATCTCAACTATGGTCCCATATCTCAAATGAGTTGAAAAGTAGGCGCCCTGAATGCATTCCCGTCTCCTTGCTGGCTGTGCTCTAGTGCCTGACCACTGAGATCCTGGAACTATCAGGAAACACGGATTGTGACAGCAGAAGGACCGGGATCATCCCCCAGCACCTGCAGGTCAGCAGGGTGCTGGGAGGAGTGGCCATCACTCTGGGAGGAGTTCTGCCCAGCATTCAGGCGGTCCTGCTGCCTGGAGGAACAAAGAGGCCAGCCAAGTCTGGGTGGACAGATTGGACAACATCTGAGGCCAGTTTCTTTGATGTGCTGTGGCATGATGGACTGTTACAAGACAGCCTTCTTGCCTACAGCCATCAGCATCTATAACATCTCTCATTGAAACAAGGATAACGAGTTACAGCTACATTCAATTTCCCTTTGGAATTAATAAAGTATTGTTGAATGGAAATTGAATTAGTTTATACTTGTTTGAAAATGTAGTTTGAACTGAATCGTTGTGAAGGTACAGGAAATCTACATGATGTGAGATAAATTAATTTTGACTTTTAAAAAACTTTATTCCTTTTAAGTTACACTTACTGCGGACTCAGGAAAAGGTTGGTGCCTTATGCTATTGTGCCCATTGGGCAGTGAAGAGGGGGATCAGAAACACTTTCCATCCATCTGTGCTTGTACGCATGATGACCTGAAAACTAAGTGAGGTACCAGTTTTTCTTTTGGTGTGTGGCTGCATCTAGATTACGAAAAGTCACTAGTGAAAATAGGATTGCCACATCAAAATCCGAGATGGCCATCTTGGATTTTGATGTGGCAATCCTATTTTCAAAATTAGAAAATCGGTTTACGCCGCCGCATAGGAACGGATCTACGTCGTAAGTCAAGGACTACCTGTACAAATACAGTAATTCAACCATATGCTTTTACCAAAAATAAATAAATGCCAGCCCAACTAAATATCTAAATTATATACTACAGTTTACAAAGTAAATGGCCAGTAAACAAACAAAATAAAAAAACATTTAAAGAAAATAGAACTTTAACACATCACATACTCATTTTAAAAGTTCTAGTCCAGACCCAGGTTTGTGGCTAATTAACCACGCCACTGACATGTGTTCAGGGACCACGCCCCAAACAATTTGTTGTTGAGAAGTCCAGTGAAGCAGCCACAGGCATCTGAAGATAATTAAGTGCAGTTATCTGGAAAACCCAAACAGCAGTGGTCCTCCATGGAGCCAGAACAATGGTAATCTCAATGGAGACAAAACAGCAGTGATCTTCCATAGAGACAAAGCAGCAGTGGTCCCAACTTCAGCATAGAACCTATAACATTCAGTCAACTAGTCACTAACAGCAAAGTTTGAAAGCTGACAATGAGTTGGGACTCAACTACTCACCTGCCGACACATGTGCAGACGCACACACACAGGAGGAGAAGGAGGAAGCAGCAAGCTTGGTGTTCACCTGTGTCCACACTATGAGCACTCTATAAAGATCAGCTAGTGCGACAAAAGAGGACACCTACCCCACAAGGGCCATAACAGCATGCACACAACACGATCAGCCGCAACCAAACCCCACAGGTTGCAAGCTACGTAGTGGGAGCAGGAGGAAAACAGGTGCCAAAATAAGCATTACTAGTGATGGTAGTATGAAACAAAAGTTTCAAAACATGCTTCAAACCCTGCAGTAAAATTACATTGGACCACTGCTTCGGAGCCCGTTTTGGTGCGGAAGAAGTCACGTGACACGTGACTTCCGAAACACAAACTGTTTCAATGACTGACTGAATCTCTTGACTGGTTCGTGGTCCAAAACAGCTGATTCCCTGGCACCGCTTCGTCTCGATTCTGGCAGGTTGAGACAGTTTTGAATTGAGAGCGCTCAACACTGTAAAACAGCTCTAAAATGTTTGTAATGGGTTAGAAGAGCAGGAGAGTTTTTGCTGTTGTGTTGTTGATATTGTTAAAAATGAGTAATTATGGAGCCAGCCAGGAAAATAGGTAGTTCTAACATGTGGGAACACTTCATTCGGCTTGCTCATGATAAGGTGGTTTTGGTATTTAAATATGTGAAAAAAATAAAAATAAAATTATAGTAATGTTCTGCATATTATCTAACCAATTTAACCCATGTATTTAATATAATTACAGTAAAATGATGCATGTAATTTGATATCACAAACCAGTGTAGGCTCACATTAAAGTTTTTATGTACAGGAGCTAAAAAATCCAGGCAGCATGGTGGTGCAACTGGTAGAGCTGCTGCTTCTCAGTGTGCAGGTCCATGGATCAAATCCTGGTCTGCCAAACATGGAAATGGTGAAGATGCCATTTTATTATTTTTAAGAATGCTAAAGACTCTGACTCTGCCACAGTTACACAAACTCTACCATTTATTAAATCTCTTCAATGCGCATTTATCAATCTTTATTTGAAAACATGTAAGCTTAAATACATTTTCAAACCAGACATAAAGTAGTTCCTTTAAAGGACCACTGACATGATATTTGAACTTTGCATAAAATGGCACAACATACAGTATATATCTTGTCTCATTGAACTATGTTCGTTTTTGCAAACAAAATGATAAATATATGAAAATTTAATTGAAAGTCA
>JARVGV010001587.1:4628578-4639677 GCA_031762435.1 Hypsolebias longignatus | reverse complement strand
AATTAGGCATATTCTCAAAGGACTGTTGTTGAAAACAAAAGCTGTGTGTATTACAGCAGAAAAAATATTATGACAGATTTTTTCTACACCTAGCTTAGATCACCTCTCAAAGGTTTTCAATGCTGTGTACATGACCTTAGTAAAAGTACACAGCATCATGTTCAAGTGTTGAAGTAACCTGCTGCATCAAGATCATTTTGAAGGACATGATGGGCTTGAAGAACTCAGTTTTTTTTTTTATTTTAAATTTAGCACAGAAAGTCATTTGAAGAGTATAAATTAACATTTTTTCTTGACTGACAGATTTCTCCCCTAAAATGCCTGTTTCATTCATAGAGATTATATTTACAGGATTTCCGCTCATGTATTAATTTAATACTATTTATTTTCATATTTGATCATGTATTAAATTACATTGATCACAGTTACCTGCATGATTCTAAATTTAATCCAAACAGCCCAAACATGATGTTATTGTTAAAACACTGATTTTTTTTTTTTAAAGATGTTTATGATAAAACACCTGAAACTCTCACATAGAACTTGGTGAGTTTTGGGGAAAAATACCCACATCTAGTAATCTGAGGTATTTAAATATTCTTCTTTTAGCCTTAACATTATTATGTTTTACAAACACTAAAGCAGCAGAAACTGCCAGGCTGCGCGCTCCCGCGTCTCTCTCAGACCCGGATTTCGGTCACGCGCGTATGTTGCACATGATCTGAACACATTACCATATATACAAAGTTACATGCAGGTTCCGGGAGGAGGGGTGGGGGTCAGCTCAGGTGTCTCGGCAGCTGACTGGTCACGTGCGTAGACCTTTAATAATTTATTACGTCACCTTCATGGAGGGGCGACCGGTTCCGTTCGGGTAGCGGGAGGTCCTCTGCTGCTCTCACCTGAGCTCACCGTGAGGCAGAGAGCAGGCCCCGCCCTACTCTGCTCTGATTGGCTCAAACTGAAGCTCCGCTTCTCGTCATTGGTTGAAAGCAGCGTCAGTTTAATTCTTGCATCTTTTTCAGATTTAATGGCTTTAAAAAGACCCCACCCCCCCCTTTCATTTTTACTGATGCCGAAAATCTGTCGCGGCGACGGAGAATAATCCATAACTGTTAATCTGCATAAGAGATTTTTAATAAAATATGAATGAGCGTTAGTTAATCTGTTGGTAATTAAGGTTTGCACATAATAGAAATCCTTGTAGCTGTTCTCTCAAACGATCTGCTAACCTGATTTATCCTAAAATAAATAAATACATATAAAAACACAGTGAAACAAACAAAAATAATCATTTAAATAAAAACACGATTTTTTTTTATATAATCATAAAGTTAATAGAAGTTTAAATGCATCACCGGCGGTGGTTCGGGTCCCGGAGTCCGTCAGGTCCGATCCGGTCTGTAGTCCACCGGCCGCGGTTCGCGGACCCTTTTATGTGCCGCTCCAAACGCGTCGTGAACGCGCCCTGCGCTCTCGGGTCCGCCCACTGCGCGCGCTCACTACACTTTCTCTGGAGGAGAGAAAGAAAAAGACACGACCCAAATAAAATATTCTTGTTCCTGAGTAAACTAGAACTGTCGTGTACGTTTCAGTGCTTGTTCTCTTCTAATGTGATCAGAACCAGAACCAGAACCAGCTGAAGACTCTGCAGGAGAACGACTTGCTCAAACTTGGATCTGTCACGTGATGATGATCAGCTACTACCACACCAAACTTTTACTCATAGTATTTGTAAAACTCACAAAGTTACCAGTTTCGGGTTCCTTCCCTTATTAATCATGAACATTCAGGGATTTTTAAGAGATATTTTGCTAACATTAGACAGACACCAGTGGCGGCTCTAGAGGGTGGCAGCTCAGATGTGGATTTGTTCCTGGTAAAATAAAGGTTTAAATATTTAAATAAAAATAAACATTGGAAGGGGAAAAAAAATCTCAACATTTTATTTGCATTTTTTTTAAATGCTAAAAGTTTCTGCAGAACTTCAGTCTCTATCCAAACTGAGACACCCCCCCCCCCCCCTCAAGACCCCTCCTCCAGTCCTTCAAAGTGGATGCTGGGGCGGCAGGTAACACACAAGGTGTATCTGATTCATCACACAAAAATTAAGTTATAATAAATTTTGAGACTCCCTGTTCTCATCAGGTATGAACAAAACGAGCGCTTGGCTTTTGGCGGCGAGCGCTTGGATCAGGGGACATCTCGCTTCTTTAGGTTTTCGGGGAACATGGAGCGCATCCACCGAACAGATCTAAATAATCGCTGCTTTCTCAAAGCGGTTGAGATGTTACGAGTCCCGACAGAAAACTCCTCCGCCTGGGTTTGAATTTGTTTCTCTCCGTGTTCAGAAAGAAACGGTCTCTGATGTCTCCTGTACACATTATGAACCAACTGTAAACATCATGCATCTGAAGGTGGGTTTCCATTTATTGACTACTGCGAGACATTAAGGTCGCTGCGAGAGGGAGAGGTGTTTGTTTCATCCTCCACGACACAGTGGGCTCCATGAAACCCTGCGAGCAGCACAGATTAATGAAGCGCACAGCAGCACAGCGAGAAGAAGACCCCCTCTCTTTCTCTGGCTGCTGGCAGAGGAGGTCCTCCTCCCTGCTCGACGCCAGAAGGCGTAATGACTAACAGCTGGGGAGGCCGGCTATTTTCAAACTCAAATGGGGATGGAGCGATGCACAGACAGTGTGTTATTATCTCCTCTGCTCATGAAGCTACCTGACCACCCACTCACCACCAGTGAGTCACTCCTCTGTACCTTACAGGATTAGATGACTCATTACTGTGAAGCACCTGTAAAAACAGGAGAACGTCCAGGAGGTCAGTGCCTTAAAGAAAAGGAGGTAAAGATCCTTCAGACAGGAAGAAGTTAGTGGACGTGAATCATTTAAGTTTATTTTTACCAAGCTGCAGGTTTAGCCGCCTCTTCTCGAGCCACAAGTTCAAGCTCAGATCATGTCACGTTGAGGAACGACGCCGCACCTGTGGCCGTTTTAGTCAAACCTCGAAAGTGACGTTTTGTATGGTGCGTGACGAGCACCTCTGTAAAATGTACTCATTTATAGCAACACATCTTGGTTTTAGTCATTCGTCTACAAGTAATCAATCTATTCAATGATTAGTTTCATTAAAATCCCTGCAGCGATTGATGAGATATTATGCTAACAAACAGCTGCAGTTATTGTGGCATGCAGGCACCCAGTCTTAACTGGAGTTACTGGGAGAGATCATGTCTCCAGTTTTAGCTTCTCTCCATTGGCTCCCTGTCAAATCCAGAATTTAATTCAAAAGCTTACTTCTAACCTACAAAGCCATCAACAACCTAGCTCCATCTTATATTACAGACCTTATTGTTCCATATTTTACTAACAGAGCACTTCACTCTCAGACTGCAGGTTTACTTGTGGTTCCTAGAGTTTCCAGCAGCAGAATGGGAGGAAGATCGTTCAGTTCTCAGGCTCCTCTCTTGTGGAACCAGCTTCCAGTTTCTGTCCATGAGACTGACACATTGTCCAGTTTGAAGACTGGGATTAAGACTTTTCTTTTTGATAAATCCTATAGTTAGGGTTGGCTTGGGTTTCCTGATCTATCCCTTATCCCATGCTGTTATAGGTTTAGACTGCTGGAGGACAAACTGAGCACATGTTCTCTCTCTGCTGCTGTTTGTACTTGCTCTACTCTGCTTGTTTTAGTCATTATTTTACCTCAACGTGTTTTTGGTCTTTCTTCCTGAAGCACCTGGACGTGTCACTCTCTGTTCATCTTTTTCTTTCCTGTTCCTCTCAAACCCAGCTGGCAGAAGATGGCCGCTCGTCCTGAGCCTGGTTCTGCCGGAGGTTTCTTCCTGTTAAAAGGGAGTTTTTCCTTCCCACTGTCTCCTTTGTGCTCGTGGAGCGACTGTGACAAAGTGACGACTCAACACAATCCTCTGGCTCCTCAGATACTCAACATTATTAACTTACGTTTCATGAATGTTTCTGTGCAGCACCATGAGGCGACTTCTGTTGTGTCTTGGTCTATTTAAATAAACTGAACAGAATTACATTTAAAGGTGTTGAGTGCAAAATAGAAAGTACTGGACAGATGGGTGAGAAACGTTGCCGTGCACTTTGGAGAACCTGCTCAGGAGGTTCTTCGGTTCAACAGTCTTCAAATCAAACCAGAGACTCTCTGGACTTGAACTGGTTCTACCTGACCCTCCCGCCACTCTTGGGTCAGGAATTCTCCGTCTTAGAATGAGGCCTGGTCATTTTGACTCTAGGGCAGCAGCAGAGCTAACCCAGTGGAACCCAGTGGAACTGTCCTGCAGGCAGGTGGACCTCCATCCCAGTTTTTAACATCTAAGTCTCAAATACATTTCTCTTGTATTTTGTTCTATTCGTTCATTTTTCAGTCCTTGCTGATGAAAAAACATCTCAACATCATGATGCTGCCACCGCCATGCTTCACTGAAGGGATGACGTTTTTATGACAGACATGGTTTTGATGGCCAAACCATTTATTCATTTTTTTTTTATCTCATCCACCCATGACAATGTTGTCATTTCTAATGTTCCCAAGCCTGTTTTGTTTGTTTGTTTGTTTGTTCATTTGTTATTTGTCCTTTAAGTCTTTTTCCTGCCACTCTTCCATGAAACTGACTATTCTCTCATTTGCAACTTCAAATTAAAGGTTGATGAAGACCACAGCTGACCGATTGTTGGTAACACTTTATTTGAAGGGATGTGCATGAGACTGACACGACATGAACAAATCTTTATGAATGTTTGTGACTGCATTAAGTGTCATTCATTAAATTATGACAACTTTATTGCAAAGTTGACAAAATGTCTTTGTTGGGACAACTTAACATTTTAAACAATGCCATCTTTGCATTAAAGTTGTCATAATTTAATGAACGACACTTAATGCCGACAGTCATAAACATTCATAAAGACTCGTTCATGTTTATGACAGTGTCGTGTCAGTCTCATGCACGTCCCTTCAAATAAAGCGTTACCCATATTTTTTTCCCCACTACACAAGTTTTCTCATTGAATTTAATTAATCTGAAATGTTTCATGTCGACTTGTTAATTAAAATCACATGTAAAATCTAAGGCTACAAACCCAAAAGAAGATCAAGGGGGTGTGAATACGTTTGCAAACCGCTGTATGACCCATGAAGATCGATGTGGCAAACTCAACTCTGTGAGCGCGGCAACCGTTTTATTTCTTTTGAATGAAATATTTAAATATTGCTTTCAAAATTTAGACATAACTGTAGTCAGACATATTTAAAAAAACACAACTGTCTATGAACAACAAAAAAGGTTGAATCATGTCATCTGGACTTTGTTTTTTGTTAAAAAGAAACGTTTCGCCCCTCATCCAAGGGGCTTTGTCAATCTGAGGCCTAGCCATCTGGTATTACCCAGAAGCCACCCTGATTCCTGTGTTTCAAGCCTGCTCCAGATACCCCTGAAGTCTGAGACTGAGAAAACAAACTTTGTGACAACCGTCTATGGTTTTTTAGCACCAAAATTCAAATTTTATACATTTTTTTCAACGCGTATGTTCATTTTTGTGAGAAATCTAAAAAAAAGAATTCACATTTTATTTTTTAAACAATTATTTTCTATAAGAACTTTACATTTTAAGCCTTTTCATCTTTTTCTACCTTAAATAATCATATGGAATAATAATTAAAATGAAATATTTATAATACAAAAATAAAACAGAAAATACTGTTGGGTTTTAACTTGTTTTTATTTTGTAGTTATTTTTAGACACCAGTCCACACAAAAGATTTTATTTGCCAAACATTGTTTTTATTCTGACACGTCATGAGGTTTAAATTTTTCGCCGTCGGTTCTTTATGGGCAGGGTTTAGCGTCAGCCACGGGTTCGCAGCGGTCCACCACGGCCCGGACTTCTCCGATCTGGACGCCATCGTACGTTCCGGAGATGGAGGTCCACTGGGTCTCTCCGTTGCGGTACGTTCTGCTGAGCCGAGCTGTGTAGGGGATGTCCGCTTTGATTTTGCGCCCCTCCATGTGGACCCTGCAGGTGTGGTTCGGCGGGACCGTGAGCTCCACGGACACGGAGTGGCTGATGGACTCCACGACGGTGGTTCCTCTGGAGAACTGCAGCGTCTTCTCGCCGCTCAGCTCGATGCCACCGGAGCCGATGAGGGGGATCTTGGCTGTGATGCTGCCTGTGATGCCTAGCATGGTGGCCCGACCGATGCTCCAGGTGGTCTCCGTCTCCGAGGTCTTGGAGATGGTGACTGTCTTGGTGATCGCCTGGCACTCGTTGTTGGTGACTCCAGAGATGCGCATGGTTTCAGGAGGATACTGAAAGATGGCGACCTCGTCGATGGCGTACTTGACGTCGGTGATGTGCTGGCTGTAGACGTCCCTGTTGATGGTCAGAACCTGGTACTTCTTGTACCAGTACTCGTCACCTTCCCAGGGCAAGAAGAAGGCCTCAAACTGAGCAACAACCTTTCCAAGACCATACTTGTTCTTCCCAACGTAGATCCCAACGCCTGCGCAGGTTTTCACTGAATGTTGTGGAACTGAACCGTAGGAGTCTTCTTTCCACTCCAGAAACTCAAAGTTGTCTTTGTTGGCCAGAATCTCAAACTCAGGGGCGTGGTACTCGCGCTCTCCGTAAGGGTATCTGCAGTACGGGCCCAGGCTGGGGCTGTAGAAGCCGGCCTCACACTAGTACTTGCAGACGTAGTCGGTGCGCTTGGTGTAGCCGTTGTAGATGGAAATGGCGCCGTTGGGCAGAGAACCGTCCCAGGTCAGCCACTCCAGGTTCACGTTATCGCCGAAGAGGAGGGACGAAGGCAGAGCCTGCTGCTGCTCCAGGTCCGCAGGAGCCAGAGGAGCAGACACGACGCTGTTGCCGCCTACTTCAGGGACCTGGTCCTCCAGTACTGGGTTCAGCAACGAAACTGCGTTGAAGAGAAAAAGAAAATGTGGTTAAAGGTTGTTTGAGTCAAGGTTCAAACTCGGGTGGAGGAGTTCAAGCATCTCAGGGTTCAGTTCATGAGTGAGGGAAGAGTGGAGCGTGAGATTTACAGACAGACTGGTGCAGCATCTGCAGTATTGTGGGCTATGTGCCGGTCCACTGTGGTGAAGAGGGAGCTGCGCTAAAAGGCAGAGCTCTCTGTACTGGTCAGTCTATGTTCCTACCCTCACCTATGGTCATGATCTCTTGGTAGTGACCAAAAGAACGAGATGGTGGATACAGGCGAGGTAGGCTGAGATGTTCGGTTCTCCACGAGAGACTGGGAGTAGAGCTGCTGCGCCTCCACATCGAGAGGAGCCAGTTGAGGTGGTTTGGGCATCTGGTAAGGATGCTCCCTGGACACCTCCAACTGGGAGGAGACCCCAGGGAAGACCCAAGAGACTAGAGACAAGCTGCTGGCACCGTGACCCAACTTGGGAATAAGCAGAAGTGATGGATGGATGGATGGATGGATGGATGGATGGATGGATGGATGGATGGATGGATGGATGGATGGATGGATGGATGGATAAATGTATTTCATAAAACATCTGAAACAACCTCAATCATTGAAAATGTTTCTTGTCTTCTCGTTCTTTCCTCCTCTTTGACGTTTAGCAGCAGATTTATTTCCACCTAATCGTCGTCTCTGACGTTTTACGTGTCCCATCCGCCACATTAGTTTAGCTGCACATCCTGCTGGAGGTCCGTCACGGAGCTCGAGCTTCCACTTGGTTTTAGGCGGATTCAGCCGAGTGCTTTGTTTACGCTGAGTGCGGACCTGCATTTCAAACTTTTACATCACAGTCAGAAAACTACTCGAGTAAACATTTTGAAACTGCACCGTTCAGGATGACCTTTGTCACGTTTGATTTCATACTCGTGCTTTACCTGGTGGCTTTGTCAAGTTTCTCGCAATTTGCATCTTTTGTTTTGAAAATCAGAATTGGGGTTTGTGTTTCAGTTGGGTTACGATCATCTTTTTACTGTACGGGTCTGTTGTGGGTTCTGTTTCTTGTTTTGCTTCACGCTGCGCATGACCACTTGGACCACGGGACCGATGTAAACAAAACAGATGTGTCGACACCAAGGTCCACATGTAAATAATAAAGTGAATAATAAAGAACATTCAGGCTCTGGGTTTAACAGAAGGTGCTGTTTTTCAGGTCTCGGGTGCACAACTGTGACGGGTCAGCCCTGATTATTCTCCTCCCCCCCACGTGTCTAAGAACACTTGGCCTTTATTTTAAATCATGTTTCTCACTCATTTAACCTGCATGCCTTCTGAGTTTGAACTGAGGCCTTTAAATATCATTTTATGGCAAGTTTCACCACGTTTCAAATCAAAAACGTGTTTACCTTTTTGATGCTGGACTCGCTTTTTTACAATTTCCTGCAGGGAGGCCGAGGAGAGCGCCAGCAGGGCCGGCAGCAGCAACACCAACAGCTTCATCTGCAAAACACACACCGACTGTTGGACGTTTTATTCATCAAACAGGAGTTTTTAAACCTCCGGTAAAGCACAGGATATTATATTAGTGTGTTAGAGATAAAAGTGTTCTCACTTTTTTAAAGCAAGTTACACACAACAAAAACCTTTTCAGCTTTAACACTAATTAAGTCCAAATCTAAACTCACAGCTAATATTTAAGACAAAAAACATGTGGCACAAGTTTTAATAATGTATCAATAGCTCCTTATTATATGTAAGCAGATAAATATGGAATTAAATTTCACAATAAGAGCAGAAAATCTGCCTCTGAATACAAAGTAGAAATGAGAGCAGCAGGTTGAAGGTGTTTCTGAGGACGGTGAAGCTGAACTCACCCTTGGGTCCTGTCGAGCTCCGCTGAGTCCACCTTCTGGTTTTAGGTTTATATAGCTGCTTTATGGCTCCATCATAAAGCAGACGAGCGCCTTTACTGTGGGCGATCCGACTCCGACCAATAAACAAGAGGAAGAACTGATGGTCTGGAGCTTTGGTTGGTTTTATTTCTCTGACAAACACTCAGATATTTTGGTGCACAGATGAAATAAATGCAGATAAACGTGTCTCCTGCAACAATCCTGGTCACAGGTTTCTGATGGTTTTTTTTTGTTCTTGATATTCACAATAAAACATTTTGATATGTGCAGCATGAAGGCCTGCTGGTTTTCAGGGGTTTGTGCTGCACAATGCTTCTGATTTAAAACGACAAAACAAAAAATTAAATAAAATAAAATGATCCCTGATTAGTTTGACTCTGCTGCGCTATTTTAGCTGTGCACAAGTCCAGGTGTTCGGCTCAGTCCCTTTAGGTTCTTGTAACTTTTATACATTCTTCAAACATTTAATTTTAAACATAAAAATATACTGAGATGTCTTCAGTACCTTCAGAAGCATTGTTCTCTTTGATGTCTGCTTCAGCACATGTCTCAGTTCAGCTACTTTTAGCTTTTTGCTACTTTTAGCCTTTAGCTCTCAGCAAGACTTTTGATACATTTGGTTTTAGCTCCTTTAAGCAGCTTGTGTTCTGCTTCTTTAGTCTTTAGCTTATTTTATTTTGATCATTCAGTTTCAGCTTCTTCATCACATTTATGCAAAATCCTTCAGCTCTCAGCGTTCACAGCATTTCATACATTTAACCTTCTTGTCACATAATAGACATTTAGCATTTATTCCTATGTATTCTAATTTCTTACTTGCTCTTTTTAATCATTTAAGCTTCTATTTCTGGCATTGCTAAAACAAATCTGAGCAGATCTGTATAATAGTTTTACTGGAGGTTTCTGAGCTGAGGCTCAACTAACCTGAGGAATATTTAGTGATTTTTGCACATCTTCAATGTTTAGTCTTATACTGTATTTATATGCAACAATAAAAACAAAGCAGCATGTAACATGAAGTGTCAATAGCTAGAAATACTGTATTTGAGTCAACACTTCATATTAGATTTAATACTCAATTTTAATAAAAAGTGGATATTTTAAATGCTAATTGTGGGGAAGTTGCCTGCATCTTTCTTATGAACAAAATAAAGGTTTGGGTTGAATGTTCAGGCTGAACTGGTCTTAATGGTCGTGAAAGAAAAAAAATGAAGATCATCATTTCCAACAACCTTGATCTCAGGTGTTGTGAAAAAATAAAAGTAGATAAGATAAAGAATGAGAGAAACAGACTGATAAGGTTGTTGATTATCAGTCAGCGCATTGCTTCATCAGTCAGAATCACAAACTCATCAAATGTCTCGTCTCATTATTTCATCCAGACTTCAACCTGATAAACTTCTTGAAGCAAACTATAAAGGTTTATTAATTTATCAAGGCTTGATAAAGATTATTTTATCACTCCTGAAAAAAATAAAAAAAATAAATGCTAAGCATTGCCCGAACGTTGACCAGAAAATATTTCAGTGTTCAAATTCAGCTCCCAAAGGTTTAAAAGGAAATCTCTGAAAATATGTCAACTTTTATTATAAATACAAGCCACGCGTGTTTGTATTCATTAATAACAAGCAGATTGTTTTCCACACTCTTTCAACAAATATGAGTTAAATTTGTTTGGGATTAATTTTAAAAAGTGACAAATGTTTAAACACTTCTTTATTTTATTTTTTTTACATAATCAGAAAATGAGATTTTAGCACCCTCTGCTGTTGCTGGTGAAGATTCTCAGTTCCTCTGCTGTTATTTAAGGTTATTACAGACTTATTACAATTGTATGCATTTCAAAATGTATTTACTGTATTGATGATGTTCTTATTTAAAAATAAGTGAAAGCCACATTAACTCTTCTCAAACAATCAGAGTTGTGTTTCACAATTTTTTTCAAATTTTAAAAGTCCTCAACTTGTTTAAATTATTTTCAGTTTATTTAAATGGCACCAAGTCACATAAAAGTTATCTCTGCGCAGAATCAAAACTTAGGCACTAATTTATGTATAGATAACTAAAACGTTATTTAAGGTCAATAAAAAAGTTAATCACTAACAAAAATGTATCATAAATTCTGTTCCAATCCTTTAATTAGAAGAAAAGTAAAATAAATAAATAAATAAATAAATAAATAAATAAATAAATAAATAAATAAATAAATAAATAAATAAATAA
>JARVGV010001587.1:4494114-4507779 GCA_031762435.1 Hypsolebias longignatus | reverse complement strand
ACTTTTCCTAATGGTGTTTTGATTACCCTGATGCATGCTCAATAATCCAGGTAGAAAAAAAAAATAGGTGTTTTGATTAATTTAAAAAAAAAGGCTAATAATTTGTTAAAAATAACCCCTGAGCCTAACTTTAATTCAAACCTAACTCCAAACAATCAAAGTTTTATAAAGTAAATCTAACTGTTTATTTTTTTTTTTTTTTGTTTTTGTTTGTTTTTTCATTCACCCTTCAACTATACGGGTTAATTCCCTTGAGCCAGAGGCCTGGTTTAAAAATTAATTTCCACAAAGATGTTAAAGACAACAAATCTAATCCTGGCAAACGTTTTCAAATCCATTCAAACAATACAATAAATAGTTTGTCAGCAGATTTATTAAACTGATGTACAACTTTTTCTGGTTATTTAGTGTCACGGAAACAGATATTTATACTTCAAAATGTCATATTACTTTTTTTTATGTTTATTGGTGCTCAAAACATTTCTTTAAATCATTTGACAGTCAAAATTAAATGAACCAAGCCGTTATTAATTAAATAGTTTATTTATTTTCCCACTAAACCATCAGCTTTAATAAGAGAGATGAAACCAGATTTGTTCAATAAACTATTATCTGGAATCTAGAACAGAAAAACTATGTTCTGTAGCATTAAATCAAGTTTTCTGTGAACAGAAGACAGAACTTAAAAGTACAGCTAATCTCACATCCAAACGTGCATCTGTGCACGTTCTTGAAGCTGTTATGATTCACGCACAAATCCAGTGAATTAAGACATGAAGTTTTAGTTTTCTTTTGCACAAAGCAGTGATAAACACGTCAGATCTTTGTCTGTGCGTACGCTCACCCCTCAGGTCTTCACAGAGCATCATAAAAACACAGATGGATGCTGCTGGTGTGCAGCAGAGCTCAACAAACCTCTGATTAAGAAAGAACACAAGCACAGCTGTCATATGACGCACAGCTGCCTCTTTCTCCCACAAACAGAACTTTTGATCCATTATGAATGTTCACATTAATTATGAATGCACTTAATCATTTTCAGTGGGCAGCGTGGGTGCCGGGCTGAGCCTTTTATTTCAAGTCCTGGTTCTGATTCAGGGGGAGGATTTGTGCAGTGTTTCGGATTATGCATCAGAAGTCCAGCTCCACAGACCCAACAGGGCTCACCAACAGAGAACCCCACTGAGGAGGATCACAAAAACAACACAATTATAGCTGGTTACCGAGGCAACAGATTGTTTTAGTAGCATGATGAAATAAAGTGTGTTTCTACCAGAGTTCCTATTCTAACGAGAAAATAGCCAACGGTACAAACGACACCCTCCATTGTCATGAATTTCCTCACACAACAATCCTTAATGTACCGTATATGTGTGTCTATTAAATATAAATAGGATTGTTGTGGGGTGAAAGGTCAATTTGACTGATAATGACATTGTCCTTAGTGTAAATGGACAAACAGTTCAATTAAAGAACCTGCAAAAAGTGAAAAGAAGAACATCAGCTGAAATATGGAGAACTTAGCCGATTCAAAGCATTTTATGATCAGTCGTAGACTTCACTCAATGTTTCTTTGGTGGAAGTGATCCAGTCATTGTCTGATGATATTTTCTATCCTAAACATGTGTGGACTTTCACAATAGTCAACTTCCTGTGGACTGTCTCATGGATGGACGGATATGGATGATCCAAACAAAATGTGGGGTTGACATTTCTGAGTTACTGGGAAATCAACTGGAGCAGGCATGAGGCTTTACAAAGAGGTCACCTATATGACCTCTGTAAATTTGTATGTTTGTTATTATCTCTCTTAGTGAATGTTCTGATGCATGCTCAATAATCCAGATAGATCAGTTTAATAAGGTTGAGTCAGGTCTTCTGGATGGACCAAACAATTCCCCACAAACTCAGGAACCATACAGGAGAAATCCCACAGGTGACAGGTCCTGGAGCAATCCTAACTGGGCCTTCCTGAAAGCAGTGAAGAAACCCAAACAAGACTCCAGACATCAGGTGAAAAGGAGGAATGATGTTGTTCAGTGTCAGGAGGGCTGTGATCAGTCTTACATCGGGGAAACTAAACAGCCTCTGGCCAGAAGGATGGTCCAGCACAGAAGAGCACCATCATCAGGCCAAGACTCTGTGGTCTACACTCATCTGCAGGTCAACGGTCACTCGTTCAGGGATGAAGATGTTCGCATCCTTGATAGAGAGGAACATTGGAGGGAGTGAAGGAAGCCATGTTTGTGAAGAGAACCCACCATTATTAAACAGGGCGCAGGCCTCCGTGTCCAACCGTCCCCCTCATAATGCCGTTATAGCATCACTCAGTCCTCTGTGAATAGCAAGCAGCCATCAGGGCACTAACAATCAATTAGTGTCCTGATCAATCAATCGTTAGGCTGATGGTCCTCCCTTTGCTCATGAACAACTAGTTCTGGCTGTCACCAGCAAACTGGTTGATCCACTGTGAGAAGATGCTGCTTATAAAGCTCCTCAGACTGAAGAAGTGTTTTGGATAAAAGACGAAACGTTTAAGAATCCGTCCAGAAGACATGACTCAACCTTGGTAGACTCACGTTGTAAACTAATTTAAAGTTTGTAGATATTGAATTTGAGGCATTTTTCTAAATAACTCCTTTGTCGCAATGTTTTTTCTCTTTACTACAAGTGCTATGATTCTAAAGCTGCACGGTTATGTCAGAGTGTTTCTTATTAATGTATTAATTTCAACGCCAGTGGAGTTTGGGGTATTTGGACGCAAACACATAACTTTTGTGAAGCATTAGTCCTTCAGGGGAGTTTTGTACACAAGAGTTTATAGAATGCATTTTGACCCTTGACCTCGCTTCTTTCATGGTGACCCTTTCTCAGAAGACAGAAAAATTTAGTTTTTTTTTTTTTAAATTTCTTCAGGAAATTTAAACAAAAAACTGTTTGTCAGTACAAAAACAAGCACATGTAACTCTTTTCAAATAAGTCTTTTCTTTTGTCCAGATGAAGGTGTCTGTAAGGAATGTAGCTGCTGCACGCTCTGGTTGGTCCTGATTGCACAAAGTGATCTCTTCTTCCAGATGGCAGGGGATAAAAAAAATCCTCTTCTACAAATCAGACACCTGGAAGTGACTTTAATGGGTGAAATAGCAGAGATGTGTGTGATGATCAGGTGTCAGTACTGCAATCTGGCAGACAGGAACCACATGAAAAGGTGTGGCACAAGGTGTGTGTGTGGAGAGTTAAAAAGTTTGGTGAACGAGCGATCAAATAAAAATCATGAAGATCCAACTGTAATCATCGAGATTGTTCTTCAAAGACAAACACAATGTGTTTGTTGTTGTAAAACCAAACAAATAAACCATCTATACCAAAATGAAAACTATACTTAGAAAATTTAATTTGCAAATAAAATCAACTTTACTGTGAGCACATCTGACATCATTTGGCCACCAACAGAAACTATTGTTTGCTAAATGAGTTTTGGTTTTAAATTTTGAACTTGCAGCTGCTGTAACAAACCAATTTCAAATTAGTGGATCAATAACTCATAAATATAAACCCTAACTGGAAAAAATCACTGTAATGACACTTGATCCATGTTGCTGATTCTTACCCATAAGCTGCTGTATTCATACCAGAGCTGTCATGGCTAACCCGAACGCAGAGCCTGGCCCTGCCCGACCCGGATTAGGGCCGCCGGGCCATTATAATATGTGGACGCAAGCAGCTGATGATCCAATTATATGGCAACATGACTTTCCATACCTTCACCAGCCGCTTGACAGTGCGCTGACCGGCCTTGAAAGAGGTCAAACGTTCAGTTAAGCTTCAAATGGACTACTGGCCAGCGGTCCATCGGCCCAAATGGATGATCATTCAGACGTTGCACTCAGCGGCTGCGCACGGCCGACGGCCCAAACGAATGAGAACACAAAAATATTGCACGTCAGAGCAGGGTCCGTGTCTGAATAATGCAGAACGCAGGCAGAAGCAACTCCCATCTTCTGCCCCTTTTATTCAGCCGCACGCATCCGCCGACCGTTAATAACTATATAAGTAGTCAGCGTAATTAAAAATGTTGTGGGGTGTTCAGGTTCGGACCTGTAATTACTGTTGATTCGTCGAGTCGGGTTTGGAAATCATGGCTGTGGGCTGGGTCGGATTTTTTGGGCCCGAATGCAACTAATTCATATCCTATCTGATCACTACTCATGTTCCGTCTGCTGTTTAATACACCGTATAATACTATTATTACTATTGTTGTTTAGAATATATCTTATATCCTTGTATACAGTATCTTTTTATAGTTTATGTTTGCTATTTCTAGGTGTAACTGATCCACATCATGTATAACATGAAGTGAATGACAATAAAGTCACCGTGAACCTTGATAAAATATCTTTATTAGAATACATTGTGGCATGCAGCCCCAAACTTTAAGCCAACTCTGTATTGTTGTGCAAAGAAATACCGGTAGCTGCAATGTACGGCAACAACTTTTGCCTAATTATATCAGCTTCGATTAAAAACAAAGCCAAATATTTTTTTTTTTTAAAAAGCCCAACAACAACAAAAAACCCCCACCTTTAAGGTTCATGTTTGTTTATAATGTTCTACAAAAACTATTTGCTGTTTGTTTAAAAACCACGAAGCAAAAATCAGTTCTCCAGCAGAGGGCATCATTTATGTATACAGTACTGTACTGTACTGTATTTTCTTGCTCTCATAAAACTAGAAGGTAAAAAAAACTCAAGTTTGTAAACGTTTTAATATAAAAAGAACAGGGTAGCGTAGATCATTCAACCTTTATTTAAACAGATAAGTCACATTGAGCCTCGAAGACTCATTTACAAGTGAGACCTGTTGGACAGACAATAAACGTGGTGAAAAACGACACAGGGTTTGGAGACAAAAAAAATTCCTAACACATTTTTGACCTCTGTTTGAAGGTCAGAAATGTGGTAATGAATGCCAAGGCCTGTGATCTTGCTGCTTAAATTTTGAACAAGTTCAAAAACTTTGTACAACCATTTCTCATTTAGATTTGTCAGGAACATCTTTAACACTCCTTTATATACTGTATTTGTAAATCTACAGCAATAGGTGTGTATTTTGTAGAGCCCAACTGATATGAACATTTTGGCTATTGTTGACACAGATATTGGGAGGGACGGGCAACTGCTGATAACCAATATAATGGCTGAAAATTTTGGAGCTGGGCTTGTTAATTTAGCTCAGCTGACCATGAAGCTAAGCAAATCAGATCCATGCTATACGTAGTCCCACAGCAAGTTTACAAGTGGTGCACTGTCTTCCTAAAGTACGTTAACATTTTCTATCCTCTGCTAGTCACCATAAAGTTATCAAGTGTGTTGTAAAAATACAAATTAAACAAAGAAATGCCCTTCCTTGGACATTAACAGTAAGTCACGTATGGTGAAGGCCTAATTAGTGTTGACCACAGCAGTGTTTTGTTTTCTTTGTAGAGAAGTAAAGATTTAAGACGATGTATTTAACTGAGGATGACAAAGATAACGTTACTAACTCTGATATATTTTATCTCTACGTTAGATTTATTGTTCTGGGAAAAGTCTTGACAGTAACCTATGCTAGTTTATTTAAATGTTAGCTTGCTAGCTCGAGGGACGCAACTAATGACAAGAAGATTGAAAATAATTTGCTGTTGTTTTTTTTTTTTACAGATCAGTTCAAATAAACTTACTATGCTCTGTTCAGCAAAATATGGTACACGCAGTATTGCTCTATTCTTTGTGCTGAACATGAAAGTGAAACTTAAGTGAAAGGCAATGACTTTAAAGTAGTCTTCATACGCCCTCTGCTGGATACATTGGCAGCACAAGGATTCAGTGGTTAACACTGTTACCTCACAGCAAGAAGGTCCTGAGTTCAATCCCCGGTTGGATCTGGGGTCTTTCTGTGTGGAGTTTGCATGTTCTTCTCGTGCATGCATGGGTTTACTCCAGGTACTCCGGTTTCTTCCCACAGAACAAAAACATGCATGTTAGGCTGCTTCAGATCCAGGCCTCCCTTGCAGAAGAGATCTGTGCACTCAGTGGGATTTGCCTGGTTAAATAAAAGAAAGGACACAGCTTATTTATTTCCAGTGTTTGTATCGGTGCATAATGGGACAATTATCGCAATACTGATAGGTCTCCAAACATCTAAATCAGCCTAAATTATCGGCCCTACCAATATATCGATCAGACTTAGTATTTTGACGCTTGCACAGGAGCTCTCCTTATGACAGAAAACGTCCGAGGCTACAGCCTCAATGTCCAGGTCTAACCACGATGGTGATGAAGAGTAATTTTTTTTGTAAATGGTTCAGATCTGCCTATTTTTAAATTACTAAAACATGTTCCAGTAGATTAAACCCCAACCAGGAGAGTTCATTATCAAAGTGGGTCTTAGGAATGGGCACAGATTTTTATTAATATTAGAAGTAAAGTGAAATGAGCAAATTTTCTGATGGCTTTGGTGCAAACATAAGTTCACTGAGGTTGCAATCAATATTTTGCTTTTTTGCTCTCACTTTTTAGTCGCCAGCAGTCGCAGCTCAGTGGAATATTGTCTTTACTGATGAGCTTAAACCAACTCCTGAAGGCCACCGTCACGTCCCTGAATGAAACGTCTTTTTAATTCAGCACAGGGGTGCAGTCATGCATGCTTTGCCTAAGTGAAGTAAGAACAAAAGAAAGGTGGCTCTGAATGTCCCTGCATTTATCTTTCAGTGATGGTTTAATACAAAAAAGCAGCCTAACTGAGTTTTATAACTTTTTGTAGGCACACAGCCTGACAACACTCATTAACAGCTTGGGAATGGTGTTAGTTCAGCCAAAATGCCAGACTAATTAGTCACTTCAATAGAAATGGCTGGTTCTGAGGTTTGGACTCACACATGGGTCTTCCACAGTCTGGACTGTGTGTGCCTCTTTTATCAATGTCTTTATCAAAATTTATCTTAAATCTTTATGAAATTAAGACAAATGACAAGCGACAAACTAGTTCCTTATGACGTGGGGAAAAAAGTTTTTTGCAGATTTTGTTTTTTCTTCCTGAAAATCTAATACAGTTTGTAGGTTGAGTATGCTGATTTATGTCAGGGTTTAATAGCTTTATCTTACGCTAATTTTCATCCTATAGGGTGAAAAAAAAAGTATAATCTACCAATAACGAAACAACAAACGTTTGTTTTCCCTCTATTTTCCTAACTACTATTTACTGTTAAAATTGACTAAAGATGAGTAAAGATCATTGCCAAACATAAATATTCAAATTCAAATTGTTTAACTCCTACTGAAAGAACTTTCAATTTTGTAGTTAGGTTTTATGTGTCTAATGCAAAGTAACATTTAAGCAACTTTTCTACCTTAACACCCATCTACTTATTATTTAGTCTTTTTTTATTGGCTTCTATTAACTATTGATTGTAAGTTAATAGTTTTTATTACAGTTTTTATAGTTTTTATTATTATGTAAACAAGTTTTTACTAGGGGTACACTGATAAATTGGCCACGATTTCCTTAATTTTGGGAAATCGGCTGATACGTGAGAAACCAATTTATTTATTTATTTTTAGTTTTAACAACAATTTTCTGAGCTTCATTTATATTTCAGAGCACTACCTCATGGCCATTTAAAACAAGTTTGTATTGTTTCTAGCATATTGTTCAATATGTTTTCCAATAAAATAAGATTGGAAAATTGTAGGTGCATTGTGACCTTATAGCGCCTGACAGTCGCTTATAAAACAAAATCTGCATCGGCAGATCAGACTTTTTAGAGATCAATGATCGGCCAGAAAACTGCATTCGGTGCACCCCTAGTTTTTACCAGCTGAGATCAAGTTCTAATAATCTGCTCTCAAAGACATCCCTCACCAACCTTCCCATTACATTTAAATGTAGTCTCCCTTCAAACCCTGCATTTCTCTAAATTTCAGGTTCAAGTTTCAATGTGCTATAAATCTTGGTCCTGGTTTTGTCTCCTGCGTCAGTTCTGAGCTGTGCACAGCCACATGGTGTCTCCATTACCTGGCTGAGACGCACAGCAGACCACCTGCAGCTCCTGCACACAGTGGCCGACTCCTTCAGGTGTCGCACTGCTCTGATTGGTCCAAAACAGGGCAGGGAGCTGAAATTGCATGAAGGAGCTGATTTCTCTCAGCACATCCAACTTGCTGCCCTGTGTGTGGGTTTGTGTAATGACAAGAGGTGATGTGACGGCCACGGTTTGTAAAACAGCCAGATGAGCCTAAAATCCTTATTGGATAAAAGCTGCTACTATAAAAGTTGTGTTCATGTAATGGTGCTGAAACTTTCATTTGCTCTTTACGTTTACTTGAATAAAATGCACCATCACTTGCTAACCATAATCTTGTTGCTTATACAACCCCAATTCTGTATAATCTGAGATACTGAGTAAAATTAAATAAAAACTAATGCAATGACGTGTAAATCTCATCAACCTACATTTTATTTGCAATGAAACACTGTAAACAAATGTTGAATTTAATGGCAGCAACAGATCTAATAAAGTTGTTCCAGGTTCATGTTTCCCATGTTAAGCATCCCCTCTTTAACAACAATCTGTAGGGACCTGAGGAGACCAGCTGCTGGAGGTTTTGGAGGGGATGTTGTGCCATTCTGGTCTGATGGAGGATTCTAACTGTTCTGGGTCTTTGCTGGATGGAGCACAGGTTCTAAAACCCATGTGCCCTGTTCTGCATTGATGGAGCCTGTCCAGATGTGTAAGCTGCCCATGCTAGAGGCACCAATGCACCTGCATACCATCAGGGAGGCAGGCTTTTGAACTGTGTGCTGACAATAGGCTGGATGCTTCTGCTCCTCTTAACTAGAGGCCGTGGTGTTGATGGTTTATAAAAAGAATTTCACATTTGTATCTGTCTGACCACAGAACAGTTTTCCACTTTTCTTCAGTCCATTTTAAATGAACTTTGGTCCCGAGAAGACAGCGGCGGTTCTGGATGGTGTTCACGTACAGCTTCTTCTTTGCCTGATAGAGCTTTAAGCTGCATTTGTGAATGGCACGATTAAATAGAGATTACAGTCAATAGTTTGTAGAAGTGTTCCTGAGCCCAAGCAGTGATGTTCAGAACAGAACCAGACCTGTTTCTAATGCAGTGGCCCCTGAGAGCCCGAAGATCTCAACCATCAGAGATTTCTACAGGTTCTTGGGATATGTTCATGATATGAATGTAGATGATGGGATATTCAGACAGGTGAACTTCTGCCTATTTTTTCTTCTGAGAGGAGAGAGGGGAGCCTGCAAACTCCACACAGACCACAGCTGAGTTTTGAACCTACAGCCTTCTTGCTGAGGAGCGGCAGCTCTAACCGCTGCTCCGCCGTGTCCTCTTACAGTAAAATGTTAAATAAAAATCTGGATTGTAAACCTGCTGTTTAGTTTCATTTCACTTATTTCAATGATGTCACTTGCTAACAGTTAAGTGCAGCTAAGGATGCACCTCCATGTAACAAAATATATTTAATTCACATAAAGATGCTGTTTCATTAAGAAATTCAAGCAGTTAATGTAACTGAATTGAATCCAATGCTTTAAAAAAAACGTAGCAAGTCTTTCATTTAAAATGCCGCATGTCTTCGGTACCAATCAGTGAATCACTAACCTCCTTTGTACTGTGAAGAATTATCAGAGATTTTTTTGTTTTTGTTTGTTTGTTTCAAAGTTGGAGATCAACACTTTGGGGTTTCTTGAGTTTGCAGATGTGAGTCAAACTGAAGATCAGTAATGTTTCATTTCAGCTGAATCCTTCTACACAGTGCTTTCATTCATAGTGGTGAGTTTAAATGCGGGTTTAAAAATGTTTTGCTGTACACTGTCTCTCCCCCCATTTCCCACCACCACCACCTTATCTCCCATCAGAGTCCCAAAATGTTGGCACAGCTTAATTCAGCTTCTCTGTATTCTTTATTTTGTGACTGGCTTACACTTGGAATGTAAAAGTCATGATGGAGTTGTGTAAATTGCACCGTGAAAGCTCAAAATGATCAAATAGCTGTCACTCATTTTATTATTATTATAGTCAGACACTTTTAAAGAGAAGGATGATGGAAAAGAGACGGCTGTGAGCACTTCCATGTCTAGAACAGAGACGTCAGGCCTCAAGTTCACAACTAACTTGACTGGCTGCCTCAGAGGAGTCGACTGTGGAGAGAGCGGTCTCCAGAAACCATCTTATCACCATAAAACCGTTGGCCCACTATGTGAATGTGCTGCTTATGGGACTGAGTTTATTGTGACTCCTCGGACTGACAAAGTCCTTTGGATGAAGGACGAAACGTTTCAACAAAAAAGAAACCGTTCCGAGGATCTGACTGAACTTTGTAGGATTTTTTTTTTACCTGGATCATTGAACTTTGATGTTCACAACCAATTATCTCGTCCACGAAGGCCAAAAATCACAAAATATGCTCTTGACATTTTACAGGATGTAAATGCAAAACGCGGTGCTAGATTGTGCTGTGATTTATTGTCAACTTTTGTGTGTTTTTAATTTTAAGAAACTTTAGGTTTTAAAAAATGAAGTTTGATGTTTACGGGGATAGAGGTTCAGCATTTGTTTTTTTTTTTGTTTTTTTTTTGGTTCATGATTTGCAGTTTACTTTATACTTTGCTCTTATTATCAGCAAATGTTCAGTGGTTCTTTAAATGTTTTCCTGTAGTCCACATGGTAAAAGTAAAAAAAAATTGGCTCCTCTTCATACAAACAGAAACCCATTCACTTGCATCAAAGGTAAACTCAGTCTACAGCCTCTGAAAGTTTACAGGCAGAGCTGAAAGCACTTTGCAAGAACTATAATGAAGAAATGATACAGCAAGCAATAAAAATGCAAGGCAAGCTTTTTCTCTGCAGCCGAATAATAAAGCAGGTCTGAATAAAACTGCACTCACTGCGCTGTGTTTATTTTAGATTTAAGTTCTGCTTTGAGTTGCAACACAACAGTTACAGCTCTACTTTAGGATGTTATACTAAGGAGTACAAATTCTTCCCTAAGAAACCTTTCAGTTAAATAGAGCTTTTTTAGATGTTTTCTGGTTCTGCTGCAGAAAGGGACCATGTTTTAAATTCAACACCAAAGAATCATGACTTCAATTCTCCAAACTTTCTGGATAGTAGCTATTTAGTAATCACGTACACGAATAATAGAATAATAAGTCCTACATATCAGCTACATCAGCTCTTACTGCCCTTTTGTATTATATGATAAAAAAGACTAACGGTCAACTGGATCTGGCAGATCAGGAACGAGATGCCATGAGTTTTTATGATACGCCCATCAAAGACTGACGTATCATTGTATAGTCTCGTCCATACAGCGGCTCATATGTTCGTAAACTTTATCTTGTCCTGCCCCATAACTTCTGATCCGCTCAAGATAATTTAGAGGAGCTTCATGTACATATGCACCATCTCCCCAGCTTTAAGATCAAGGTCACGTTAATACATGGTCTGCTTGTCTGGGTTATTGTTATAGCCTGCTGTATAATAGTTTGACGGCATATAATGTGCTGTATGTTTTACTTTTGTTGTGACATGTTTGTGCATTTTAAGCAAAAACGTTCTTCCACAAGACACCGCTACGAACATGAAAACAACTTGCAGGAACTCCTACTTTGCACAACAAATATTTATTTTGTCCTCTATGTTTGCAGGGTTGATTAATGTACCAGGAAAGTCAACAACAAACTATTTAAAAGCAGAGAAATTAACATTAATTTCAGCTATCGTTTTATGATTTAGGACCACTGCTGGTTTATGTGATTTGTTTTGAAAAAGATTGTGTTCACATGGTTGGAACTTGTGGTAAAATAACATTTATAATAATGTTTACTCACTAATAAGATGCGCTGCTCGCTCCCTCGCTATCCATCCTTCGTTCAAACGGTGTTATACTGTCAGCCGGTGGTCATAGATAGGTACTACATGCAAAACAAATGAACAAACATTGCTTCTTAAATTTGACAGAAATGACTAATTATTGTCAAATTTCAAACAATATTATCGTTTATCGCAATAATTTCTGGAACAATTAATTGCCCAGCAAAATTTGCTATCATGACACGCCAACTAAATGTTGTCTGACTATTATCTGGTAATCTTTAGTTGTACAGTACAGCCGTTATAAAACTTTACAAAACAATAGCTTTTTTTTTTGTAATATATGAGCCATGAGGGCTATGGGACAGTAAAACTGCTCAAGTTGCAAGATGGCAAAATAAAACTTTACTGATTTCTGGCAATTCATCAATCAGGAGCTCCCAAAGTGCCCGTCAAAGGATAAAAAGGTACCACAAATTCATCATGAAACTTGAGATTAAAAAGAGAAGGTACCAATCCTGGGGAAAACAGATGATAAGGCACTTTTCTGTGAAGCAATGTGCATATTTTAGTTTTATAATCAACATCTAGGATGCTTGCGGTGGAAGTAAAAAGCATTTTTTATTGAAGAAAATTGCCTAAAAACTTAAACAATGCAGTTTTTCAGAGGAAATGTACCATCACTGCTAAGAACGTGATATTTAAATTTTTAAAAAGTCAATATTTCAAAAACTACTGCAGCATTTTTTTTCCCCTTGGGTAAATAAAATTCATACTTAAACTGTGTTGATTTAATTTTTTTGTACAGGTGCACCAACTAAAATTTAACCCACAGATGAAAACTGTGGTTGAACAGATGAAGCTTTTATGGTTGGTGGTGATGGCTGTAAAATGTTTAGCAGCTTTCAACAACTTGCTGCAATTTTCATAGCACTTTATTCTTGTCTCTCAGATAAGATGTCTTTATTAACAGTTCAATGTACAAACTCTGATGGGTTCAGAAGCAATCATGTAGAGAGCCTGGTGTTGAACTGGTCCAGTCTGGGCAGACAGTAAATTATTCACAATGTAACTCGTCTGTTGGTCTGATTCATAAGCCCTGATCTCAGTGTTTCCGTGTACTTTTTCTGAGTAATTTTCAGAAACGTAGTTTAAACGAGCCAAAAAACTGCTTTTTAATTGTTTTCTGTAAATCTACTGGCGGTGGATTAAAGCGCGCACAGGGAATTTAAACTTTCAGCATTTGGCTTGAAAATACAGTTGGAGCGTGCCAATTGTTGGGAATTACAGCAAAGTGCTGGTTAACTTCATCAGCCTTTCTTTTTAAATTTATGTATACAATATTTGTACTGATGAGAATTTACTGTTCTTAGCAAAGCAGGTGTTTGGACTCCTGAACTACAGGGAACGCAGCATGATTAAAAGTGGAAGTTCAGTAGAAATAAAGACCGACATGATGAAGAACTGCATAAAGATAAAGATTGTAAGCATCCCCCTAAGATCTGATCCTCTTTGTAGTTTTTTTTTTCTTCTTCAAACCGCACAAAATGCCAGTCTCAAGTGTCATTTGTTAAAATCAAAAAAGGGTCAATACAGAAACAACTGGACTTTATTAGTTACATGAAAAATGTTTCAATCCTCATCCGAGGACCTTTCTCAATTCAATGAAGCAGATTTGGGCCTGTAGTCTGCAAATTCATGTAACTAATAAAGTCCAGTTGTTTCTGTATTGAACCTTTTTCGATTTTATCATGTCCTGGATGACTGAGAATCTTCACCAGCA
>JARVGV010001587.1:4455850-4466173 GCA_031762435.1 Hypsolebias longignatus | reverse complement strand
GTAGCCAGGTCTCTCTTGTAAATGAGTCCTCGAGGCTCAATGAGATTAACCTGCCTAAATAAAGGTTGAATGAATTCATTTATAAAAATAAATAAAATAAAAAATCAGCACTTTTTTAAATAAAGTTAAATATTTTAAAAAGTATAAAAGTTATGAAAAAAGCAATATTTTACTCTAAGAAATACAATGAGATCTCTTTAATTCTTCGAACATTCTTCTCTTTGAAATCTGCTTTGGTGGATGAGCTATGTTTTTGTCTTATGCAACTTTTAGCTAGCCTTTAGCTATTTTACATTTTGGCTACAATTCTACTTGCAGCTTTTATCTGCCTTTTTGCTACTTTTAAATTATAGCCAGCCTTTTAGCATGTGTAGCTCATGCCAAGCTTCTTGATCTTTTTATTTAGCGTTTAGTGGTTTTTAACATTTACCTGCCCTTTAGTTTAGCTATTAGCTAGCATTTTCATACTCTTAGCTTTTAGCTGGTCATCTTCTTTTGTTCTCATAATTTTCCAAGTCAAAAATAGTCAATACTGTTTGTTCTATTATAAACTCTGCTGTCTTCTTAGCCAGTGGTTCCTAAAGTCAGGATCGGCACACCCAGCAAGTCAAGAACCACCTGGAGGGAGGTCTTGAAGATTTACAGAAATCTTAATACCTCTGAAAATGATTTCCAGTAGCTTATTTAGCTCTAATTGTTAAAATGAGATTAAAACAGCAGGCGTAAATAGATAAAACTACATAAATAAATCATGGAATAAAAAATATTTGGATACTTCAACCAGGCGTTAGTCTGGGTCACCAGTCTCTGTAGCTTTATTTGTGGATCAAAGACTGAAAAAGCGAGGACCACTTTTTTAAATTACCGTAGGTAACGGGTCTAGAAGCAAGTACCTAAAGATAAAGGAAGAAATAATAATGTCTTCCTTCTCGTTTGTTTTTGGCATGCAGCCATAATAAATAAATTGTGTTGAAGCGTTTGAGAGGTACCGAGTACGGCAGCGGACCAGAGGCAGACCATGAGGGTTTCAGTCTGTCTTAAAGGAGTAATTCGGGATAAAACCTACATCCCTCATTGGTTTCTTTTGCTTGTCCTCCACTTCCTCCATCCTTTTTCACTTCTGTCTGTTCAGAAACAAACTGCCAAACCACACGCTCCACTCACTCCCCTGCACATCTGTTGCAGGTCGCAGATAAACTGGAATTTAAAGACAGATAAACTGGAATCTGAGTCGTTCATTTTCTCGATACTCAACTACAGCAGGAAAGATCCTGTTTCAACCTGTGCTCATTTGAGACAGGTCTTTAAAGCCATAATGGCTCTAAAGGACATTGATTATGAAGTAATATTTGAAACGTAAGAAGGCAGAGTTTCAAACTAAATGTCAATGCTGTGGTCCGCAGTCTGTTCTCCTTTCTGTGCGTCTGCTCCTGAGAACAAACAGCCTTCACTTTCATTCCAGGGTGGCGTTCTCGCTCTCAGATGTTTATGTTGTTGTCTGCTGTCACTCCTCGTCTTCCACTGCCGTCGTCCTCCCATGGCTCGGCCTCCGGTCATGGCAGGAGCGCTCCCCACAGGAACCTGGTGTGGAGAGGCTGTTTCAAACATAGACATCTGACCGACCCCACAAGAGTGAAAATGCTGGCATGGCGCTTCAGAAAACTGCAGAGCGGGATGATTGGTTTCCACCTCAAGCGGAATAACAAGTGTTTGGCTACTGATCGCTGATGTTCCCTGTTCTCAGGCATGTCTGAGCCAGTTATTCTGGCTAAAAAAGTTAGGACGTTGTATAAAATCTTAATAAAACCAAAATGCAATGATTTGAAACTTCCATAATGTTTCCACGGTGAAACATAGTAAAACATATTAAATGTTTAAATTCAAAACTTTTATCATTTACAAAAAGCAAAAAAGATTTTGAATTTTAGCCATGCTCTTCATTCTCATCTTGTGCAGTAATTGATAACACACTAATCTGCCGTGTTCCTTCAGCCACTGATCTGCATCCTGAGCGAGGCTCCGGCTGGCAGCAAGACGCATGTTCTCACATCTACTTGGGTTCCTGTTCATTGTTACAAAAGATCCTACCTTGTGCATGAATTATCCCAGAAAAACAAATCAAATCACGTGAGCTCTCAAATTTCACCCCCTTCCTAGCTCATTCAGTCAGATCAGTGGGTTTGCCTAATAATTAGCTGTCTGACCGTGCTGGAATGTTGATTGAATGTCCGAGGTCTCATCTCATCTCATTCTGTTTGTCCAGAGGACGGCGGTCAGGCTGGCGATGAGGAGAGGGAGGAGAACGATAAAAATGAGGTGGAGGAGAAGGAGGAGGAAGATGCCCTAGACAGACAGAAGTGCCAGGCTGCACTGGCTGCGCTCCGACACGTCAAATGGTTCCAGGTGAGAACAGCTGGGCTGCTGACAAATTCCCTCACTGTGTCTTTATTGTACTCTGGCAGCTGGTCTCAAAACACGTCTCTGGAAATTTACATTCATCTGTTATGTTCAGCAGCAAAAATGATTTCAGGAAAACATGATGGCATCCAGGTTGTATGGGTTATTAGCATAATAGAAACACAGTTTTAATGAAGCGGGGCCTCGTTTCAGGCAGTGAAATGAGGAGGCAGTCATGTTGTTGCAAGATATGAAACCCTGAATGATGCTAATTCCAACCAGCTACACCTGAAACTGACTCCTGCAGGTCTTTGGTTCTTTATTTCTATTTATAGTAAACTCTCCCAGATGAATCTTTGTTTCTTATCAGGTTCCTGGATTATATTGGCCAGTTTACTGTTAAATGGTTCCTGAGTGGGTGTTGACCATGACTGCTGACTGGTGTTTTTTAAGTAGAAATGTTTTGACAGCTGACGTTAGTTTAAGAGATGGAACAACCTTGTGACTTGAAACATACGACAGTACTGTTTGTTTGATTCATTTTAAAATAGACATAAATTTAAAGTGTATATCTTGAAGCAATGCACATTTGTCATCAAACAGCTACTGCCACACCAAACTTTAGTTCAAAAGCTGCAAAAAATGACAGAGTTAAATTTGTTTTTGTTTCCTAATTAGTTTAATTAGTTGTAGATGTTCACCCAGTTACTACTGTTACATTTTTCATTGAACTCCATCCGTTGGTTCATGTGATATTTTGCTAAGAGACGACTGGTGCTGACTTAAACTGTAAATGCAAAGATTGCAATCGGTTAGCGCTCTGAGTAAATGCTGGTTTACAAGATATTTTGCTAACAAACACATGCAGACAGGCAGTGGCTTAACCACCCACTTTTCATATTCTAGTATGATAATAATAAATGAAAGGTTGTACACATCTTACATGGCATTAATTATCCACAACCTTGAGTTGTTGCACAACACAAGTCTGTGCGGTCTTGTGTTATCAGTAACCACACGGCATGAGGACGCCGTATGTTTGGGGTCAAACAGGAGCAGAGTAACTCCACTGGACCTGAGGTCATGAAGAAATCCTTCAGCGCATGATGTTTCTGCTGACCTGCAGCTCTGCTGTCCTGCATGTTCTGAAGCAGATGAGGGTGGAGGTCAGGTGAATCAGAGAGGAGCTTCCCTTAGGGATGAGGAGCTAAATGCCAAACAGCTGGACAGTGAAGCTGCAGCAACGCAGCCTGAAGATGAAGCAGGATTTAACTTCATCATCATCATAAAGTGAAGCTGATGGACCTGAAAACTTTCAGTCATTTCCAACAACTGGAGATACAATCAGTGACATTTGCCTCATCCACTGTGTCTGTTCCACCTGAGAGGAATTCCTTTTCAGTTTTATACGCAGCCGTCCAGCACTAATTAAATCCTCAGTAAATCTCTGAGATAATTTGTTTTGCTTTAATGGCCAGACGTAATTACCTTTGATCGCCATCTCCTCCTAAATGTTCATGGGCTAATCTTGGATTCTCCAGCAGCTTCATGTGTGACGTTACTACAGCACTGTTAAATAAATACAGTCATGGTGCAAATTTAAGTACAACCTCATTCAGCATTTATCTTAAGCTGTGAAGGAACAGAGTTGTAACCAAATGAACAATCTAATGCAGTGTTGCAAGATTTATTAGTGGTTATGGTATGTGTTTGGGACGACTCTCAGCTACTACCACATCACATTTTACCTCAATATCAGTGCATTTAACTAAGCTAACAGCTTTTACTAAAGATGTTTAGAATCAGAATCAGCTTTATTATCATTGCATCGAAGTACAGCAAGATGATATTCTGTACAGTCGTCCGAAAGATGGGCGCACGTGGCTGCAGCTCCTTGGAGCGCGGCCCCTTATTCTTTAGATAGAAAAGGGGAAAGACCATGAGGAAAGGATAGTGGTATTAAAAAAAGTTATCTTCACACCTTGTTCTTGTCAGAGCACAGTTTAAGACATCAAAAAAACTCCACCAGCAGCACATTTATAGACACGTGCATTTGATGACAAGACAGTGAGATTTGTCCATGAAGCACTTCCAGATAGCACCGTAGTCCTGATAAGATGTTAGTGTCAGCCATTACAGCTCTGATAAGCATTCACAGACATTCTCAGGAGTGGGGGTGCGGGGATGGACAGAGCAGAGCCTTCTTAGTTTACACACATCCCAGGACCAATTTGATAAGTTGACCTATTCAAGGCTGAATGGGGAGGCCAGATTCAAATAAGCCACAGTTGTTTTTTGTGCAGGCAGACTTTTTTTTTTTTCCGTCAGCCTTGAGTTCTGCTGGTACTCTTGATGATCCAAAATGGCCTGATTTGTGAGCTTTCTGCTGGTCCGTGCTTTTTAACCTTCTCCAAGGTAGACTCCAACATGCTGGCGAGTTCCAGAAGCTGCAAGTGGCCTACAGTTCTCATAAATCACTTCCATCTTACGGTTGAGCTCGTAAATCCGCTGAGTCTGAGAGCTCGAAGCACAAATTAATCCTTCACATATGGCCGAAACTGCTGTTGCCGTCTTTCTTAATAGTCGATAACAGGTATCCGCCGGTGCCAAAAAGCAGAAACCCTGCTATCATAAATCAAATGATAAATACGTCTTCAGCATCCTCCTGAGACAACACAGAAGTCACATCATCTTCCATTCTCCCCATGGATCCATGTGCCCAGCCGCATGCGTCTCAGCGGGGCATGAGGGTTCTCCAGCAACCTGGTAATTTACGATTTGGAAGATGAGTAAATAGAAGCTGCGATACACAGGACAGAGAGCAAAAAGCAGGAGGAAGGCAGGAGACGGAAGAAAAGCATCGTCTTGCTCAAGGGCGAGTGAGGAAACAATAAATGACCAGTTTGTAGCAATTAGAGTATAAATAATAATAATAATAATGATGATGTCATCACATTCTCATCATTGTATGTTTCCATACAATGGCAAAATGAGTCTCTGCATTTAACCCATCCACCACCAGGTGGTGCAGTGGGCAGCTATCAAAAGCGCCCGGGGTGCATTTTGGGGATAAGGTTTGCTGCCCAGAGACACCACAAAGTATGCAGTGACCGGGAATCGAGCCTGGGCCTTTCAGGTCCCGGGCCGGCTGCCCTGCCTCTACACCATCTTGCTCCCCTATATTGTGTATTAGTCTCAGCTGCCACCATGCCAAAATGTCTCAGTATTTATAAAACTGATCATTTTAGCCATTTTTGTGTTCGCTAATGTTGATTCTCCTTACAGCCATCTTGAATTCTAGAAACTCCACAAGTTAGTTAGTTGTAGATGCACACCCTGTGATTATTTTGAGGTATTGTGCTGAAATGATCTATAAGTACATGTAGTCCATATTAAATTGGGGAATAAGGGAACTAAAACGTCATTTAACGACATAATGAAAAGAACGAAGTCGTGGAAAAACTAAGTACGCCCCATGACTAAGACCAGTTCAAACAGACAAATGGCCTCACATTTAACTCTAGAATATTTTAATGTTTGGCTCAGTGACTGCAAGGAGCCCAAATCATCTACCTTTCACCACCATGCTTGACACTTGGATGTGTTTGTGCTGATCTGCTCCAAACTAAACCAGAGGCAGTGCTCTTGATGGACACTCATTCTGCTTTGTGTCCACAGCACCGCTTTTATTTATTTAATCATTTATTAAAAAATAAAGAATATCTTAGCTCAGTTTAGCCCTCATAAAACCTTCTATAAACAAATTGTTTTTCTTTGATAAAAATGTTGGTTTGTTTAACATTTCAGTCTCAGAAGTGAGGTTAAGGTGTGTAATGATTTGTTTTGTTTTGCTTTCCTCTGTGCGTGCTTTAAATCTGTTTAGTCAAATGTGTTGTGTGTAAAGGTCTTTGTAAATAAAGATGAGCTGAGATGCTGCATATTTATGTCTCACAAGAAGAATCTAAAAAAGCTGTGGGTTTTTTTTTTTGTTTTTTTTTCCTGACTGAATAAAACTTTCAGAATGTAGAAAGAGCATGTATGTATGGCTAAATTAGAATATAAGATATCCTTACAAGAAGATATAAAGTTAAATTGATACCAGTGGGTTTGAGGTTACAGGAGTCAACGCTGAACTTGTCTCGGTTGAACGAGAAGTGTTGCATGGTGTTAGTTTTATTTCCACCCTGTCGCTCTGCTGTATCTCTAACAGCGAACAGGATGAAAGTCAAGCTCATCGCACGTTCAGTGGTGCCAGTAACAGATTGAAATCTTAGGGGTCATGAAAATGCCTTCAGTCCCACGTCTCAAAGGCTGAATGTGTCAAAACACACACGCTTCGTGGAGGGTTTTGCTGCTCTGCCACTCTTTCTGTCCTCCTTTTCCCCTCAGGCCCGTGTCACAGACCTCAAGTCCTGTGTCATCATTTTAAGGATTCTAAGAGAGATGTGCAACCGCCTGCCGGAGTGGCAGCCTCTCAAAGGATGGGTAAGTGGCGGCATCAGAATCAGTCGTCCTGCTGAGCAAATAGCAGCTTTTGCAAACACACGTTTAATTAAAAACATCACTAAACAACTTTTAAATGACCGAGTCATTTTTCTAAGCTCAGTGTCGGCGTCTCTCTTTTTGTCCTCTGTAGCCGCTGGAGCTGATCTGTGAAAAGGCCTTAGCCACCTGTAACCGGCCGTTGGGTCCAGGTGAAGCCCTACGCCGCGTCATGGAGTGCATCGCCTCAGGAATCCTTTTACCAGGTCTGTGATCAGCCTCCGGGCCCTCCCCGACCTCTGGGCTTCATTCTTTAACCGCACTGAGATTCATATATTTCTTTTTGCTAAACTGCGAGAGGCTGCACATAAATTCAGAGCTGGTTTACCCAACACGACCCTCGTTATAACTGTTTGAATCAAAGGTGATTCTTGTGGTATTAAAGCTTAGATGTGGTGAGTAAAGATGAAGAATTCAAGGGCAGAGAAAAAGTAAACAATGTAGATGTTAAATATCATTCCAGCCGGTGATGCCTGTGGCTAAATTATATTTTTAATGCTCCGTTTTTGTAGGAGAACTAAGGAAAATCCCAGAGTAACAATGTTGAGTTTTTTATTATAAAACAGACCCCTTTTAAAATTGAGTTTGTTTTTTTTTTTTATATCAAAAATTGATGCATCTGCCAGAAAACATTTTTTCACAAAGACAGTCCTGCAGTAAAAAAAATTAACAGGATTTAAATATATATAAATTTTCTTCTCAGCTAGGGGTGTCTAAAAACTGAATGTCAAAAACTGATTCAAATGAAAACTGGTATCTAATTATTGACCGTCTCCATGAAATACTCATATTCATGTTACTGCTTTTGCTTGGTGTCTCTCTCGCTGTCTGTTAGCACAATGTCTCAAAAATCAGAATAGATGTTAATGAATCTCTCAGAAAGTACCGATAAGCCTTCACTGTACATCCTGCATCTGATTATTTGGAATCAGTCCCATTCAAGATGGCGACCACAGCTGAGCAACCTTAGCAAACACAGAAATGATGATAACTAAATAAATTTACATTGATTGAGCTAAACTTTAATGTGCTGCAGCTGAGAGTCATCTCTTTCATATTCTCCGAGCATCTTGCAGAAAAGAGGCAAGATATGTGCATTTATAACTACAATGCCATCCATCCGTCCATCCATCCATCATCTTCTGCTTGTTCCAAAGTCAGGCCTCAGGGGCAGCAGCTTGAGCAGGGACATCTCTTTCCACAGCCTCTTCCAGCTCCTCTGGGAGGACTCCAAGGTGTTTCCAGGCCAACAGAGAGACATGGTCTTTCCAGCTTGTCCTGGGTCTTCCCTGAGGTCTCCTCCCAGTCGGACATGGCCGAAGCACCTTCCTAGGGAGGCGTCCGGGGAGCATCGTACTCTGAGTCTCTCCTTGATAACTGAATTTCTCACCCTATCTCTGAGAGTCCAGCTACCCTGCGGAGTAAACTCATTTCAACCTCCTGTATCCGCGATATCATTCTTTCGGTCACTATCCAGAGCTTGTACCACAGGCGAGGGTAGGACTGTAGACTGACCAGTAAACAGAGAGCTTTGCCTTACAGCTCAGCTCCCACTTCACCACAACAGACCAGCACAAACTCCGCAATACTGCAGATGCTGCACCAATCTGTCTGTCAATCTCACGCTCCATTCTTCCCTCACTCGTGCACACAACCTCAACTATACAGTGCATGCTTTTTAATTCTTTTTTTTTTTTGTATGTGTATTATCAAGAAGGTTTTTTTGAAGTATAAGTATGATTGTTTCAAAACAAGCATTTACTTTATTTTCTTAGCCATAATGACAGTTATGGATAGCAACAAAATTCTGAAGGAGTATCATAAACCTACACATTAATAAATTGGCACATAGTGGTACCTTTAAGACTTTTACTGGTTTAAGTTCTGTGTGATGTCATCACAGATAGATTAGGAAGACAGCAAGGCCCTTTTTTTTTATTACAAAAGAAATGCTAACCAGAACATCTCAGGGATGAGATAGATTCAGGCAGCAGAATCCGGAGTTCCCAGCAACTCTGGAAATCAGGAAATACCTGGAAAACGACCTTCACATTTTCCAGATGGTGAAAACTGGTAATTTGAGAAAAAGACATAAGAAATCAGGGAAAACTCCAGAGTATCTGAACACTGATCTTCTGATTAAAATATGATCTGAGATGTTGCCCTTTACATGTAATAATGCTGGTATTCTAGTAACAATAAGTCCATGTTCTGCTTCTTCAGTGTACAGAGTACATGTATCATTACTGATTGGCTGTGCTGGACTTTTAGTCTCTGATGTCGTAAAATATAATTATTAGGAGTGATTGCTGGATGCACGTACTGTAGGTACAGTTTACTTCCTGTCGTCTCTGAATGTGGCTCTGCCCGCCACCTAAGATGCTTTGTTCTGAGCGTTTTGTGTGACTAAAATATATCCTGGAATTTCAGGATTTACTCAGAAAGAATCAGGAGAAACTCAGAGAATTTTGTCATGTGACGTTACAGCTCATTTGAGCAGATTATCTCCCTTAAAAATGTTTACTAACGTTCTTAAAGGCCATACTCATATTTCCCTCAGTTGGTATTAATAACTGTTTTTCTAACTCTTGTGAACGTTTAACAGAGAGCTCATTTTTATTCTGTACCGGTCCAAAAGCTTGAATGTTTTTCAGTTTGGCTCCAATAAACTGAGATGTCCTCAGATGTTTTATTTTTTTTAATTTTATTTTTTTCCCACCACTGTTCTCGTTTTTTGATCCTCCATCTGGGAAATCTGAGCTGCTCTTTGATCAGCGTGGAGCAGCTAGTTAGTCCCTGTGATGACGTGACTGGGTTTTCAATGCCTGTTGGAGGTTTTCCATCAGCACCGAAACATTTAGGAGATTTTGCTTCACATGAACATACAACAAGCCTTAAAACTGTTGAATTTAGTGGATTATTTATTGTTTGCTGTGTAAGCTTCTGACGTGTTTTTATCACAGGAGGTCCAGGAATTCATGACCCCTGTGAGAGGGAACCCACAGACGTCCTGTCTGACCTCAGCGCCCAGCAGGCCGATGTCATCACACACAGTGCACAGGTCGGTCCACGCCACGGCATTCTGCTGTTTTAATTCATGCTTACATCACCGAGACTGAAGCACATATTTACTATGTTTCTAAACCTCTCATGTGTTTAAGGTTTATATTTGTCCATCTTTAGTTTAAGGTATGTTGATGCATGTTGGGAAGCTTTTCATTCACCTGTATGATGAGCCCCTCTTTAGGCTGAGCTGATTTGAGCTTTCATACATGAAGTCAGCTCTGCAGAACCGTAGGAGGTACGGAGAGGAAGAAGTCTGCTGGTCGCGTGCCATCACTACATCACTCTGAGCTATGATGCCAGCTCAATCTTTTATATATG
>JARVGV010001587.1:4420791-4438351 GCA_031762435.1 Hypsolebias longignatus | reverse complement strand
TATCAACTGAAGTTATTGAAGTTCCATGATTTAGTAGATTATAATATTTTATCAGTTATGTATAGGGCTCAGAATAATGCATTACCTTTAAATGTCAAATTAAATTTTGTTAGAAGACAAAGTTGTTAGAAATATGGGTTGGGTTAAATGGGTCCAGGCCACTTTTGAAGAATTTCTGCGAGAAAAAAAAATTTCAACATGCATTGCTTTAATTCAGTCCTGCATTTAGTGCTGTCTGGTCACAACTGGAAGGCTCCAAATTGTTTTAAACGACAGGTTGGAACCCATTATTTTTACACACTTCTTCCTCTTTGGGTCGCGGGGGTCACTGCTGCCACTATCCAGCAGTCAAAAGAGGTTGGGGGCACCCTGGACTGGTCTCATGTTCATCACAGGTCTGAATGACCTCTTGCAAAGAAGACTAAGCAGAGGGGTTTTGTTGTAATTCATAGCTGGTGCAGTTTGTTATCTTCTCCCACCTTCGCTCATGAGAGCAACAAGTTCTTGCAGCTCTGATTTCTTCACATACAGCTAATGCGTGCATCTTTTCTTCTTTAGTCCTGGACTGGAGAATGACTGATCCAAACCATCCCATGAATGCTCTGATGCGTCTGAACCAGATCCACCCGGGCCTTCAGTACCGCCTTCTGTCCCAGTCTGGTCCAGTCCACGCTCCCGTCTTCACCATGTCTGTGGAGATTCAGGGAACCACCTACCAGTCCACTGGGAACTCCAAAAGGACCGCCAAGCTCCAAGTCGCCCTCAAGGTGCTGGACAGGTTTTAAAAGGAGCCTAAATGTTTAACAAGTCGAGAAGTTTTAGTTTAATAACTCCAAACAGGAACATCTCTCTGAAGCTAAATACATGATGGACTAAATAACAGAAGAAGATTAGATTTATTGTTTAGATGTTAGAAATTTTTGGGTTGTATTTCAGGAATCAGGCCACTCATTATTGTATATGAACAAACTTGACATGTAAAATTGGAATTTAAAAATGATTTTCACACAAACACTCTGAACTCTACTAGCATTTGTCACACAAAGCTTTTAATTTAAAAAAAAAAAAATAAAATCAGTAAACAAGTTCTCAACTTCTTTTTGCAGAGAACACCAACTTTTTACACAAAAGCACTGGTTTCAACCATGAATTTGGAAACTTTGACAAGACGGAGGGTTTTTGTTTCCTCTGAGGTTGGCCTGTTAGCTTAGCGCATAGCTTAGCTTCTCAGCTTAGCTGCTTTTAACGATCCAAAAACACAATTTTTGACAGTTAAAACAGATTTTAAAAAGAAAGGGACGGGTCAGTGAAGAACAGTTGACCTTTTTGTCATTTTGTGTCTTCAATAGAAAGAGAGACACAAAGAAACGATAAAGCCGATAAAATAAAATGAGGTTGATAATTTTCATTTATCATGCAATTAATTGATTTATTGTTTATTGCGACAGGCTTATTTGCACGTCATTAACCAATAAAACTACTTTATAAACATGTTTGCATATAAACGTCAATAAAAAGGTGCAGGTGCAAAGGACCAAATCAATAGAGTTAAACGCTGACTGGAAATGGCTGTTGAAGCATGTGGTGTCTGATTTTACATGTGCGCATTAGTGTCTATAAAAAGGTCAATGAAGCAGGTGGACCCCCCTTTTTTTAAGTGTGGACGCAAACTTGTTCTTGCTCATTTTTATTTTTACTTCAAACGTGTTTTCACCTCTAGCATCTCCTCTTTGAGATGGTTCATGCACGTAGCCGCTACTCTAGCCCGCTAGCTTACTGGTACTAGTCCGTTTTCTTAAGGGCTAAAACTGCTAAATCTTTTTCCAGTTACTAATCAGACAGAATAGACTAAGCATTGAATGACATCACACTAATTAAAAGCACGTGAGTTTAAAAAAAAAAAGAAAAAGCAGAAATAAAAGTCTTGTGTTGCAAAGATTGAAGCTCGGGCCTCCCACATAAGAGCTCTGCAATCTTCATTACACCAGCCTGTCAGACAGGTTTGACAGGTTTGCTGTTTCCACTCTAAAATATAATCAGGCGTCCATGTCTATAATCATATCCATCCCTGTAAAACTGGAACTCTGTCGTGCCTGACTGTTTTTGTCATTGCTCTCAGGCGCTGCAGGCTCTGGGCTACGTGCTCCGCTGCGACGGAGACTTGGACTCGCTGAGCGCCGACGAGAAGTCAGATGGCGAAGGCAAGAACGACAGGATGTCCACCAGCTCCAGCTCCACGTCGGTCACCTCCTCCACAGAGACACAGGAGGTGAGACACAAACACACAACCGATGCACACAGACTCCAGCGCTGGCATCAGTGACCACAGCGACACCTCATTAAACACATCTGTGCGAAAACTAAAACTTCATATTTTTATCTGAACTGTAAAAAGAAAGCGGTAAATCCTTAAACTGGTTCTGCTTTCAATGAAATTTGTTTGTTTTGGTTCCATCCCGGAAGATGGATTTCTCCTCTGCTGCTCCCTGAGGTTAATTACTGTTTATTCAGATGTTTAAAGGAATTTATGAGCTGACGCAAATTGTCGGGTGTTTGCAGCCAAAGTAGTCGAGTTCACAAGATATTCTGCTTCTTTTCTGATTATTTCACATGAGCTTTTTACAGCATGATGCTGCTGCCGTCGTGCATGACAGCTGGTACACTTTTCATAGGTTTGAAGGCCTTACCTCGATTTCTCCAAACATTCTACTTATAATGATGATTCTCACAGGTGTAAATGCAGCAGGTCAACTTTACCCCCCATGCCTCCTAAATCCTTTTGCACAACACCCAGGGGGGAGGACGTTGTCTCTGGCTCAGTCTGAAAGTGTTGTGTGTGTTTTTAGTCATGCGTGTTCCACTTTATGATCATGAGGTGCAGGATTTTCATCACTAATCTTCACTTTGGAATCAGAAGCTGCTGAAGCGCCTGTGAAGCTGCAAGTGAGATATTGAGAGTTTAGACCCCACAGCTGACCATGTTCACCCTGCCTGTCTGCAGTCCAGAGCTCCAGGTCCCATCCTGACAGCGGGAGGCAAAAACCCGGTGATGGAGCTGAACGAGAAGCGCCGCGGACTGAAATATGAGCTGATCTCAGAAAGTGGGAGCAGCTACGACAAACGCTTCATCATAGAGGTACAAAAGTCGCATGATTTTCTGAATGCCCTCCCAGTCGGTCCTGTTTTCACCAGGTCTTATTATCAATTGATGAGGGAGGGAATGTGTTTGATGTTCGGCAACTTGCTGCTTCCTGCATATCAAAACGGCTTCGGATGGCAGCAAAGAGAGCTGAACGTGAAACCAATTTATTCTTATAAAATCACTGAATCTCTACAGCAGTTGATGTTAGGTTCATTGCTGTGGGATGGAAATTAAACTGCATCTGAACTTCTGCATGAATATAAATTTACTGCTAATCAGAGGAGTTTTTCATATTTCGCTGTGGGGCAACACTTTTTTTTTTTTTTTACAAATCAGACAACTAAACTCTGCACTCTGTGTGTTTTGTACATGAGGAAAAAAGACGAGAACTGGATTTATAAAAAGTATTTCTCTTTGTGTTTGTTGTGACAGGTGGAGGTGGACAAGCAGGTTTTTCGGGGAACTGGACCCAATAAGAAAGTAGCCAAAGCCAGTGCAGCGCTGGCTGCTCTGAACAGCCTGTTCTCTGGCTCCAAGTCCACAACCAACAAGAAGAAACGACCCAACCCTCCTGTGAGGACAAACACACACCTGCGTGAACTCTGCAGCTCCTGCAGAATGAAGTGCAGCCGAGTTTACCCTGAAATGGTCTGTCTGTGTTTGTGTAGCCGAAACGACCCGTGGCATCCGTGCTGACCATCCCAACCCTCGCAGCCAGACCTCCTCGAATCCCCATGATCCCCAGAGCGCCGTACATCAGCTCCCCGCCTACGCACAGCTACATCCCACCAGGTGAGCCGCATGGAAATCTACCTGAACTCTTCTCAAAGTTCACCCGAAAAGATCTGCTGCCAGCTGATTTTTATGGAAATTATGACTAAATGTAGAAGAAACCAAAGATCATAAATGATATGACTTCATAGTTTTACGATGGCGCCTCTAAGACTTTTAAAACAACATTCATTTCCACTTCAAACATAAACAAGTTGCCCTGAGTGATATGAAATGGTGCAGTTTTAGTTTTCTTCTGTAGTTTTCCATAAATACTTATGTTCAGTTCTGAAATGCCGGCATGCAAAGTAAACAAAACACTTTTTTTGTATACTTTACTCAACTGTTCTGAGCCGAAATCCATACCAATACATGGATGGATGGATGGATGGATGGATGGATGGATGGACGGACGGACGGACGGGACGGGACAATGCTCACCTATTTAGTCACTTTAGCTGTTTTTGTTGGTAAACAAATGCATGTGGTATCCAGCAGCCTTTCACAAATGTTGTTTAGGAATGTTTAAGGACGCAATAAACATCAAGAGGAAAAAAGTGTAGATTACATTTCTCACTTTGATTTTTATTTTAATTTTAACTGCAATATAAAATAAAACTTTGACATCTGAAGCAGCAGAAAGTCTCCCGTGTCACTCTTCACCTACATCACTGAACGGCTTGGGAAAACTGTTGTCCTCCGCATGAATGTGCAAAGTGCAGGAGGAACGCTGAAGCACGCGTCTCACTGTTGACGACAGATATTTATTTATAAGCAATTTTTTATTCGGTACAACAGGAAAGACGGCAGCAGCAGAAGATTTGAAGCATATTTCATCAAACAAACCATGGCTGGTTCAGAATAACACCAGCCTGCTTGTGTCAAGTCAGCTGTAGCTGAGGAAGACATAAAGTTGAATTATGGCATGAAGTTTTATCATATAATCAACATTCATTATTTTGAGGAATGCTAGTCCTTCAATTCATTTATGTATTGTGTGTTTTTATAGCTTTTACTTTAAGGTACAGTAAGTCAAATTACTTAAATCTTCATAAGTTTTTTTTAAATATTTTTGTTATATTTTCTTCATCTGACGGATATCTTTCTGGAGATTTGCAGACTCTGTGTTTGACACTTGACTTAAAGGATGCTTTTAACATCCACAAACAGAACAATGGGATTTTATTTTTGTGGTGAAGTTGACGAACGTGACCTCTTATCCTAGACACTCCCTGCAGGCAGGGCTGGTTTGTTGTTCTGCTTCTGGGAGAGGCTTTGCCTGCAAAAAAACAAAACAAAACAAAAATTGTCTTTTTTTAACGGAGTGAACCCTTACGACCTTAATACAGAGGTACATGATCTAAATATTAATTGCAGTTCTATTTCATCCCTCCTGACCGCCAGAGGGCGGTGCTGAAAGCACTGAATGTTCCCTTCGCGCATTCGCTGTTTGAGTAATAATGTCAACGACGTCACACAGGTGTGACCGGATTAAAAGAAAAAAAGTATCCATAATTCAGTCCTACAGAAACATCTCGCCTAAGCAAGGATTCTGAGTGACAGAGAAGCTCTGGCGGTCATCCGGTATTCATAGAACCGTAGTTACATACGTAATTTTCGTTTGTTTGTTTTTTTTTTCTCCTCAGGTTTTGGCGCTCCTTATGGCTACAGCCCTGCAGGCGCACTTCCTGCTTACGGTAAACCCTCTGCCTGATCAATAATCTGTCCGTCCGTCCAGTCTTCTGTTCATCCTCTCATCCCAGCATTTGAGTTATTATTTTTGGTTCTTCCTCAGGTTTTCCCTCCAGGTTGCCCTCAGTAGTTGTTCCCATCATCAGAGTCCCCACAGCTTACCCCATCACTCACCTCTACCCCTATTAGGACACGACCCCCCCACCACCCGCCCAAACCAACTTGTTGAAGGAACACTCTCTCTTGAACAGCGTGGTCAGAGTATCATTAATTTACACCACAGTCTCCGTCAGCTACATCTGCGCCCACCTGGATTCATTAATGAAACACAGAGTTTAGTAAAAGGCTTAAACATCTGAAAACTACTTCAGTGAACATTTAATGATACAAAAACACAAACTGTTCAGTGATCTGAGCTCGTTTTGCCACCTGCTGAGTTGGAAATTGTGATTTCCTGTTAGCGCTACAGATCCTGGCTGCTGCCAGCAGAGAATAAAAACCAGCTCTCCTCCCAGTTTTTCATTTTCTGCACAGATTTTCTAAACGAGCTTCGTTTTGAGGAGGCAATAAAGCATTCAACGTTGAGTAAACTTTAACAAACTCACACCAACAGGATCTAAAACTGCTGTCCTGAAAAGTTGAACTGTTTTCATTATTCATCTGTTTTCTGAACGTCATTGATTTAATTTCATTTTTATGTTTGGTTTTTGTTGCTGAAGTGTTTATTGATTTGTGACTTTTGTATGTTTTTTAAATTTTGTTTTGTGTTTCCATTCAAGTCTAAGCCACGCACATTTTCACTTTCAGCTCAAAATTATTCAACAAACTAATTTTTCTTTTTTTTTCAAACCAACTAGTGCAAGTTTTTGGAACAATGAAAAAACAACTTAACTTTGAAAATATGCATTTCTGGTAAAACATTTGCAGCTGCGGTTTTAAGTTAATTAAAAAACAATTCACTGTTAAAATATTTGGTACGAGAAAACACCACTTTGTTGGAAGTGTGGGATTACATTTGGTTTCAATTAAATGTTGAAAAATACAAAGGTCCATAAATTTAAGAAAAATCAGACATTTAACGGTAAAAATTAGAAACAAGAGAGCTGCATATTTATTCACCTGCTGAATGAGTTTTATAAGAAGAAATTTAAACAAACATGAACTGAATGAAAATGGCAAATTGGTTAAAACCTGGAGCTTCTTTATAAAGGGCAGAATATTCCTTTAACGATTCCCTCCTGGATGTTGAATTTAGTTGTTTTTCTGTTTTTTTCTGTTAAAAAAACAAAACGAGTTTACAAAGATCAGTTTTACTGAGACGTTTTTCCTTTTGTTTACATTTGCTGTTTGAGCCACCGAGTTAAACCCGTCTTTCTCGTCAAAGATCTCGTTTTGACCCGTTTGCAGAGAATGTTCTTTCTAAATAAATGTTTTTTGTTGAATGTGTTTGTGCTTCATGTTTTTATTCATCGGGTCTCGAGTTGTTTTTGAACTTCAAATAGTTCAAACAGTTCAATTTCCTGCAGAGTTTAAATCCATAAACTTGTTTGAATTAATGTAAAAAATCAGGTGATGAATTCTGTCACATTTCTTTATCTTTTCTAACTTGCTGTACGTTTTTTATTCTAAATGTAAAATTGGTTGAAATAGTGAATTTTATGTGGCAGCCATCTTGAATTAGGTTGATGTACATCCAATGATTTTAAATCCATGAAAACACACAGCCAGCTGTCATGGTGGCAGCCGGTGATGAGAATGATCTCATTTTCTGTGTAAATGCAGTAAACTCTGAAGAAGCTGAAACTGGGTTAATAAAGCTGAAATGATCAATCACAAACTACAATTTGATAAACAAAGGCTAAATGCTAAAATTTGGAGGGGGAAGACTTTTAAAGCTTAGTAGCTAAAACCTACACTTTGGAAAAAATTGTGACTAAAAGCTAATGTTAGCAACAGTAGCTTTTATCACTGTTTGGGAAAACTAGTACTTGTTAGTAGCAAGTTGTAAACGGCTTGTTTGCGGTAGTGTTTACTATCTGGGAAAACACAAACTAAGAGCTAGAATTAGCAAAATGGTAGCTAAAAGTTAGAAAAGCAGTAATAATCAAACATTCGATTAGCCAAACAGTAGCTAAATGCCAGAAGTTGGAAAAACAGTAGGTAAAAGCTAAAATTTCAAATAGCCTTAGAATTTAAAATGATCAAAATAGGTAACTGTTGGAAAACAATAGCCAAAGGTTTAACCTAGTATCACATAGCTAAAAGCTAAAGCTGCAAGCTAAAACTCAAGTATGATGGTTTGAGAATTTGAAAAGTTCTCCATTTAAATGAGGAAAAATATAAAATAAAGTTGAAATATTTCAAAAAGCATGAAAAGTTAGAAAAAGTCAACGCTGCAATGGCCTGAATGAGCTGAAGGTTTTACTTCCGGAGTGGTAAAACAGCTAAAAGTAGGCTAAAGCAGTTGGTTAGACAAACTGGAAAAAACTATAAGCTGGAAAATGCTGACTCAGCGTTGACGCTATTGCAAAAAATGATCTTTAGTGAAAGATCATTGTGTCTGTGACAAACGGGTAGCAACCAAGCTGTAACTATGGTAACTAACAACTTTAACAGGTAACAGAGCCATAACTACAGTAACTAACAACCATAATGGAGCCATAACTATGGTACCTAACAACCTTAACAGGTAACAATAGTTGTAACTATGGTAACTAACAACCTTAACAGGTAACAACAGAGCTGTAACTATGGTAACTAACAGCTTCAACAGGTAACAACAGAGCCATAACTATGGTACCTAACAACCTTAACAGGTAACAATAGTTGTAACTATGGTAACTAACAGCTTCAACAGGTAACAACAGAGCCATAACTATGGTAACCAGCAACCTTAACAGATCCATAACTATGGTACCTAACAACCTTAACAGGTAACAGCAGATCCCTAACTATGGTAAATAACAACCTTAATAGGTAACAACAGAGCCATAACTATGGTAACTAACAACTGTAATGGAGCCATAACTATGGTACCTAACACCAGGTAACAACTGTTGTAACTATGGTAACTAACAACCTTAACAGGTAACAGAGCCATAACTATGGTAACTAACAACCTTAAAAGGTAAAAGCCGTAACTATGGCAACTAGCAACCTTAACAGGTAACAGAGCCATAACTAACTAACAACCTTAACAGGTAACAACAGTAGTAACTATGGTAACTAACAACCGTAACAGGTAACAGAGCCATAACAATGGTAACTAACAACCTTAAAAGATAAAAGCCGTAACTATGGCAACGACAGAGCCATAACTATGGTTACTAACAACTGTAACAGGTAACAACCAAGTCGTAACCATGGTAACTAACAATCTTAATGTTGAAACTGCAGGTTTGGTTTGAGGCTCTGCTCCTGTTGAGCCTCAGCATTAACCCATGTCTCCTGTCTGCAGGTGGTTTGTACATCGACAGTGCCTACTACCAGCCACAGACCATAGCCACGCCTATAATCATCCACCTGGGCCCTCAGGACCTGTTCTGACCCCCCTGACGTTCTGGGACCAGACCTCCCATTTAATTTCTTGTCTTTTATTAAAGTCCATCAGCGCCTCCCTGTTCCCTTGAGCAGGCTGCAGCAATAAAGCAATATGCAAGAAGAGGACACCTCGGGCGACACCGGTCCAGGTCTGGTTTCTGTCATGGGTGGGGGGGTGGGGGGTGTGTGATCCAGACTGAGGAAATGTCAATAAAACACAAAGCAATACTCAGACGGCACTCAGGGCTCGCTAGGGCCTCTGAAGACAGTGACCGAAATCTGAAAGGAGACGTCAACATGACAGACTGTAAATACAATATTTATTATCTGTAATCATAAATGTGTTTTAATGAAACCTAAACTGACATTTTAATAAATTTGAATATAAACGACCCAGCAACAGCTGAAGAAATGTTTGACTGTAAATACTGTAGTGACTGAAGCAGCTTTGTATTTAAACCACTTCACTAAATAATATTTACTTATACACTGTATGTATTAGAATACATTTTACAGATGCCATTCTATTGATATGAAGATATAACCCTGAATTAAACAGTCTTGTATATAGAAGATGAACTGTCTGGATATGATGATTTTATTCCAAGAAAACCCAAAAGTCCTCTTTTGTTCAGTAAATGACTGCAACCTGTGAGTACGTAATGTTAAAATGTGTTCACTGGTTCATGAGATATTTTGCTAACGTTACAGACAAATGAACACAGACACAGATAAAACCATTACTGTTTCACCTTTGGCAGCAGGTGAAGATTAACTAAACATGAGACAAACTGTTGCCAAATCAAGAAAGTTCATGCTCAATGATCAAGGTAAACAAAATGTTTTTGTCTCTCCTGGAAGAAACAACTCAAGTTTCACAACACATGCACAAATATAGAACTAGAATAAAAAGACTGTGAAATGGTCCATTTGATCAGCCTCAGGTCTTTCTGGTAACAGTGAAAAGCAGAACGACCAGATTAAAGTTTCTGCACTTTTCTAGCTTCGTCCTCTGATTGTTTTGTTCTGTTTACTTCCAGCTGTAGCAGAGAGAAACATCTGCAAACACCTGAGGTTGTGCAGCTGATCTCAGGTAGCCGTTTCTCATTCCGTCAGACAAACTTTACAGACCTCTTGTTTGGAGGCAAATCTTTTTTCTTTATTTTTTCCCTTGTCCTGTTCATTATTGTGGCACTCAGAATTATTGTCCGAGTGTCGAGGTGATGCCCAACACATTTACGTTCACAAGCAGAGCATTATGGCCTTGATGCTCCACTTGATATAAGTAAAGCTTTATTGGAATTAATTTTGGATTTGTTTCAAATGTAATGGACATGGGGATGAAAAGAGAAAGAAGAAACCAAAGCTAGAAAAGTGAGGGAAGGGGTAAAATAGAAAGAAAGCAATGGGTGTAGAGGAAAGAGAGAGAGAGGTATAAAGAGAACACGTCAACATCACTGAAGTCTGCCTCTAGACCTAAACAAAAAAAAAAAGACAAAACAGAAACCACAACAAACAACATATACAGTTTAATGATACTTATAACATCATTAGAAAGTTTTATATGGCACATGATGATACAAGATGTATTTAAGTGCCACCACAACCCAACTGAGTGTGTATCTGATAAACACCTGTGTGAGCAGCTTGTCACCATAAGATTTATCCATAAGAATGTTCAACAGTGGATGTGGGGACCCACAGACCTGCCCCCCACAGGACACAATGGTAACAGGGAGGACCGGAGCCACAAACACACAGCGATCCCCAAGCCTGGAGCCCTGAGAGTCTCCTGACAGGGACAACCGCACCCCACCAGAGGGAAGCCCCGGGCGACCCCCAGAAACCACAATGCAGAAATCCCAGGAGGCTGCAGTGACGAGCCCACAGGCCCCGCCCCTCCAGAGTAGATCCAGCCGTGGACATCGAGCCCCGAGGTCATACCACCCCCCAACAGAGGCCTGATAGAACCAGGGCACCCAGGCCCCGGCAGGCAATCACCAGGGTGAGCAGGCACACCCAGTCACCCAGCCCAGATGCCTAGAACCATCAATGCACCGGCAGCAGAGGGTGCTCGCCACCGAGGGAGTGCGATGGGGAAGTAGACCCACCTTAAATGGGGGCCCCAGATTGATCCAAAAGAGGGGACCACCCAAAACCCAACCCGAAACGTAAACGGGCACACAAACAGCCCGACAGAACCTCTGGAGGCAGATCTGACAGCAGGACTCTGCGTGCGAGACTGAATCATGGATGTTTTGTTTTTGTTGTGAGGCTGAAGCACCAGCAGGCAGGGCCGTGTCAGATGGAGGTCCAGATCCTGACGGTATTTTTAGCAGAGAAAGAGAAGCCAGAAGGTGTTGAATTACGCAACGTGTGCACAGGCCGCCCTCGTTGTCAACAGATTATCATCTTATATCAGCTCCCAGGAGGACAGGGAATAAAGTTTTATTACCTTGTTAACCCAAAGCAAACACTCCTGACACCAGAACAGGAGCAAGAACAGAAACACCTTCATTTGTCCTTTTTTGTAATCCATGATGAGATGTTCAAAGAGTTTAGAGTGGTGTTCATGATCTTATAGTCTGCTTCAACATTTTTAACTAAAATCAGATCTCCTAAAATACTCAGATGATGAAATATGGTCAACAAATGTGTCTCTTGTTGTAATTTTAAAAGCGAACATTAACAAAAATGATCTTCTGGTCGTCATCATGACTTTAAATGAACCAAACATGAGTAGCTGCTCGTGTTTGGTTCATTTAAAGTTAATGTTTCATCATTAATCAAACAAACATTACAACTGAATCAAAAATATTGAGTAAAAAACATAATCTACTGTAGCGCATGAATGCAACCATCTTATCTCGTTTACATCAATATTTAAAATATTCTTTAATGTCTGATGTGCAGGCAAGTTAAAGAAAAGACCACAGCATCCCCTGCTGGTTGACTTTGCACAGAAAATAACTTTCTCTGCATAAACTTTGAGAGATTTATCAGGAAAACAGGGTTTTGAATTCAAGCATTTACAGTAAGAGCCATAACTGTAAAAAGTAAGGGAACGATAAAAGACGAGACATAAAAATAGAGTTTAAAATCAGGGGGGAAAAAAGGCATAAAATAGAGGTTATGAAAATAAATAATTTAATTTCTGATTGTAAACACCAGAGACAAAAATGCAATAAATAAATTATCAGGTGAATAACGAATGAGGGGAAAAAAGCAAATAAATGTGAAAAAGATGGAAATCCTGCGGTTCTAATTTTAACCAGTAGATGGCGGAAAACCTTCACCTACACCATCTTTCTTTGAAACTGAGTAAGGAAAAAAAAAACGTTTCTGTCTGAAGGAACCAATTTTCAACATGTAATTATTACTCAGTGATTTTTATTTATTCTCAGTCAACCACTGATGTCTTCAGGTCTTCAAACCATCTCGTGAATCTAACCTGCATGTTCTTCAGATGATGCCTGGAGAAAGTCGGTTCAGCAAAGACCCAAACGCATGAGAACAGGATCTTTACCAAAATAAGGTCAACCACCGGAGAAAACAATCACGGTTTATACAACTTTATAAATTGTTCACTTTTTTATTTTTATTTTTTACAGCTTTACATCCAACGCTCAAGCGGTTCAGTGCACATTCAGTGGGACTTCTCTTTTCTGTCTTTCAGCTGGGAGAACAGAAAATTACAAGGTTCCTGTTTCACTTCAAGCAATAAGAGTTGGTGAGGTTTGTTGCCCCAAACTGTTTGTCAGAAACAAAGTTCACTAAATTAACTAAACGCGTTGGAACGACCTGAAACACAACAAACCAAACAAGAAACGACCTGAACGGGAATGAATTGAAACAGCACAGACAAAATATGGTGAGAAACTTTGAGATGCTGAACGTTTTTAAATCGTTGCACCTGAGTATGGTCGCCGCTGTCAGGTACTGATTTCCCCTGGAAATAAGCACAAGACTAAATTAAAACTCACAGTTCACTCAGCAGTCTGGAAGTTATTTATCTACTTAAGGGGATGTTTCACTCACAACCCTCAATTTAGCACAAATGAAAACAATCCGATTGTTCTCTTCAGGTCGAGGGTGAGCTTCTGCCTCAAGTGGAGGAGTTCAAGTATCTCAAGGTTTTGTTCATGAGTGAAGGAAGAACGGAGCGTGAGACTGACAGACAGACTGGTGCAGCGTCTGCAGTATTGTGGACTCTGTGCTGGTCCATTGCGGTGAAAAGGGAGCTGAGCTGTAAGGGGAAGCTTTGTTTACCAGTCAGTCTACGTTCCTACCCTCACCTATGGTCGAACTCTGGGTAGAGACCAACAGAATGTGATCGTGGATACAGGAGGTTGAAATGCGTTTCGTCTGCAGGGCTGGACTCTCCCTTAGAGACAGGGTGAGAAGTTCCATTATTGTGAGAGACTCGGAGTAAAAGCGCTGCTCCTCCACATCGAGAGGAGTCAGTTGAGGTGGTTCGGGCATCTGGTAAGGACGCTCCCTGGGCGTCTCCCTAGGGAGATGGTTTGGGCATGTCCAACTGGGAGGAGACCATGGACACGCTGGAGAGTCTACGTTTCTCAATTGGCCTGGGAAGACCTTGGAGTCCTCCCAGAAGAGCTGGAAGAGGTGGCTGTGGAAAGAGCTGTCTGGACCTCCCTGCTCAAGCTGCTGACCTCGCGACCCGACATCAGAACAAACGGAAGACGATGCATGGATGAAAGCTGATGCACGATATTGGAATTTTGGCCGATATCCGATACTGTACTCATTTTTTAATATAATTTCCTTTGTCAGAACATATTCCTCTTATTTAGGCATATTTGCTACAAAATTGTGCAACAGCTGTAACATCTGGTGACATATATTCTGTAACAGCCATATGATATGCATAACACTTTAACTTACATTAAATGAAAAGTGTTAAATGTTATTTATCAGCATTAGTCACCTGTGATGCTGTCTCATTGTGGAGGCTTGTTCCAGGTTCCAGTTGCAGTGTGGGATCCTCTGCACTCCTGTGCATGAAGGACAGACTTTTTAAGTGCAAAGTTTTTGTCTATCTATTGTGCTGTAAGACTAATGATGCTAACAGAGCTAACACAACTTCTAAATGTCTGTGGTAAAACTCACCCAAGTGCTATTAGCTTCTCATTGATGTCGTGAATGACGGCTTGTAACTCTGGTAAGGCTACATCTGAAAACTATCTCTTACTGAGGACGATGTAGCGAGGCTCATCGTAGTCCAAAAATCTTTGGAATCCATTATCCTCAACGAAAAATAAACTTCCACACCGCCGACATTTTGACTTCTTCCTCCCCACCGTGCTCAGTTCAGGTAGGTGTGCGTGACGTCATCACATTGTGCTGGCACTGCAGGTATCCTGGTCACTGGGTTGTCATACACTGAGAATCTTCACCAGCATGTCATACAAAAACAGTCTTTTATATCGGTGAGTTATTTTGATGGAATGACCGAGATTTAACTTTAACGCTAATATCGTCCGATACCGATACGATGCCGATAATATCGAACATCCCTGATGAAAACAATCCCACCAAAACACCTTGAAGTTTAACAACCTGAATTCAACAACCTGCCACAATTTTTGGCTATAATGTGCATTAGAACATACATGTTTGTTTCCTAATTTTTCCAAACTCGTTAAACTTTAAACGTCTTTGTGCTCGCACCTGAACCGCTTCACTGCGGAGTTCGGACCCTGAATCAGCACAAACACAAGCCAACTTTGTAAGCTGCGGTTTGTGACTGAACTGATTTATCTTCCCACAATGTGAAAACAAGCGTCCACACGCACACGCCAGAGATCCATAGATCACACTCCTGCTGCTTTTAATAATTAATCAGCGGCTGGTTCCATTATTGATGCTGTTTGTGTTCACCAGAGAAACCTCCCTGAATAATAGATTGAACCCCGACTGTTCTGCTGCGGTTGGAAGGAGGAGAAACCTCCAAGACTTGATCTTTTATTGTTTTAAATGTCACTAATTATCTCTTCCTCAATATCGATGACTATCAGTGTAACAGTAGAATTATCTGAGCAAATCTGAGAGTTTAGGCTGTTGATTTCACAGCCCTGAAAATCAGTTTATGTGAGAACAAACCTTTTACTATTATTATTATTATTATTATTTTAAAAGAGAATAACAAAGTTTACAGTGTGACGTTGGTGTTTTTGAAAAGCTTTTCATAGTAAATCTACATAAAGTCTGTGGTTAATGGGGTGGATCTGAAGAGGGGAGATAAAAAGGACCTGACATCCACTCCTCTATAACATCTGGCATCTGCTGCCATCACCCCCATCATCAAGAAACCAGGTCTTGACTTTACCCACTTCAGTAATCTTCATCCCATCTCTAATCTGCCCTTTATTTCACATGACAGTGTCTGTTAGCAAAATATCTCATAAACCACAGCACAGATTTTAATGAAACTCTTAGAAAGTGATAACTGAATATTTATTTGCAACTGATTAACTTTTGGAGTCAGCTTGATTCAAGATGGCCACCACAGCCAATTGAACTTAGGAATCACAAAGATGTTTTTAACTAAGTCAGTTTTATAGATAATGAGCTAGATGTTGGTGTGGTAGTAGGTGAGGCTCATCCCCAACACATATTTTGAGAGATGACAGATTGTGCAAAACATTTTAAAGATTTGACCAAAACGACTAAAAGTCCACCAAGTACATGTGCTCTGCAACTCAGAGGGTGATGTGCATTCATTCAAGGAAGCTGGAACTTTACGTTCAGTTTTTTTTTTTTTTTTCATGGTGTTCTTAAAATACTCCACCAAAGATTACAGTATATTTTTATTAAACTTGTGCTTTGTAGTTTAAAGAAGTACTGAAGTGTATTATTCTGTTGTCTAAATGAGATCATTTCAGGCTTTTTGTTTCGATCACTTGCAGATGAACACCTCGCAACTGATCAATAATTAATAAAAACGTCGTTCCTGGAAAGCAGACGCGTCGGGAGAGGAGTCTGAAGCAGAAAAGGTTTGTCGCCTTCGTATCTTTCGAGCAGAGACACTTCCGTGTGGCTGACGGCCTCGACACAAACACAAATCAGAATCCCTCACGTGTCTGGAATACTTCTATGAAAGAGAAACGTTCAACGTTCTGGGCTGCAGTTTTCCTAAAATGGTTTGTTGAAGCTGTTGGCGCGCCTCGTTCACGCTGCAGCTGCAGCCCGGAGGGCAGAGAGTCAGAAAGACCGTCCAGGAGAACAGAGGAAGTGCTTTGTTTTACTGATCCACACGTCTTCTGGTCATCTCAGGTTCCAGCAGATAATCATTTATTCAGAATAATGGGGGTGATGGATAAGTTTCAGCTGGATCAGAACGTCTCACCTGGAAAAGAGAAACAAGTTCGCCTTGGTGGAGCCGGGCCTGGGGGCGCAGCTTCTCTCCTGGGGCTCGGCTGGGCCAAACCCAAAAGAGAGTCTGGATGTCACATCCAAGGTGGGCTGAGGGGTCTTCTCTGAAATCCTACACGTGTCTGATTCCACCATGTTCACTAACCTACAGACTACGAGCAGGACTGACTGCAGGTCAGTCATGTGACCCTTGCTTCTGCCGGCTTTCCTGATTTCAAGTGATTTATTTAGATTGAGCGCAGACCCACGTTTCATAAGTACACGTCAACGCATCTAAAACTACTGGAGTAAACTGTTGAAACTGTACGAGCTATATTCAGGATAACTTTTATATTTATATAGAAGCAGCGGGCAGCACGGTGGTGCAGCTGGTAAAGCTGCTGCCTCTTAGCGAGACGGATGCCGGTTCAAATCCCCATCCAGGATCTTTCAGGGTGGAGTTTGCATGTTCTCTCTGTGCATGCGTGGGTTTTCTTTGGCTATTCCGGTTCCCTCCCACAGCCCAAAAACATGCATGTTAGACTGATTGGTAACTCTAAATTGTCTTGAGGAGAGAGAGAGAGAGAGAGAGAGAGAGAGAGAGAGAGAGAGAGAGAGAGCACGGTTGTTTGTCCCTGTGATGGACTGGAGACCTGGGTCAGTTCTAGGGCCCCTATCAATCAATTTTATAATTGATTTTAGTTTATTTTATCACTTATTTTAGTTGATTTTATCACTAATTTTTATCATTGATTTTAGTTGATTTTATCACTGATTTTAGCTTTAATTTTAGTTGATTTTTATCACTTATTTTAGTTGATTTTCAACCTGGAGAGACACACAAAGAGAGGGAATATAATTAGAGTGTTTTATTAATGAGAGTTTCTTTGGCGCTCGGGCCCTGGCGGGGACGTGCATGCCGAACCACTGTGAGCATGCGAGTCCAGCGAAGGGAGATGGATCGCAGGACTCCACCCCCGGGACCCGAACCTGGCGGTGGAGTCAGGGCGAAGGAGACGAGACCAGAAGACGACCAGACAG
>JARVGV010001587.1:4384226-4412700 GCA_031762435.1 Hypsolebias longignatus | reverse complement strand
ATGATTCAACCTTTTTTGTTGTTATATACCTGGATGACTGAGAAAACAAACTTTGTATTTTTTTCTAACAAAGAGCAAATATTTTGATGTCCAGTGTCACAAAAAATATGAAAAACTCCCCATAAAACTGATTCTCGACAAAGGTCATGAAAAGTGGGAAATAATGTGCCGTAATTGCTGTGTCTTGTGTGTCTGTTAGTAAAATATCTCATTAACCTCACAATGGGTTTTAATTAAACTCACTGAATGTTTCTAAACTCTCAGAGGGAGCTCAGTTCAAGATGGCTGCCACAGCTAATCAATGTCACGACACTAACGTAACTCATTTAGATAACTCATATAGATATTGAGCTAAGCTTTGGTGTGGTGGTAGCTGAGAGTCCTGCCCAACACACACCCTGAGGGCTAACAGATTATACAAAGTCTTCGTTTAAACTTTTGCAAGCAACAAGGCGAGCGACGTGTATTTAATCAAATTTAAACGTCTTTTGAAAAATGTGTTTCTTAAAATGTGTTGTTTTATTAATTTTTTTATTAAACACTGTGGGGTAATTGTTTCTTTCAAGCATTTGTAACCTCTACAAGTCAGCTTTAGTTTCATTTAGATTTAGTTCAATTTATTTTAAGATGCTTAAGCACTGAAGTCCAACTCGTCAAGATGCAAAATATTTATTTAATATTCTAGTTTTATGGCAGCGTCCACTTCGAAAAGTACATCAAAAAGCAACATTATCAGAAGCCCTCATTACAAAACATTTTCTTACAAATTAATTAAGAAAAACTACATTTTACTTAGAACAAAAAACCCTTTCATTTATTTGTTTTTAACATCTATTCTTCAATTTTATCTCAATTATGACAGGGTTTATTAAAGAGAAGAATCCAGTTATTATTGTTTTCTGGTTTTATTCTTTTGAATTCTGCTGTGATCAATAAAAAGCACAAAGTTTGTTGTGCAGCAGTTTAAAGGATCTCATTGCAAAATCACGAAGATGAGGAAAAAGTCAAACCTACAAAGGCACATCAGTGTGTGCTTAACTTGAAAATCTGCAAGCAAAAAAATAAAAAACATCACGTTTGTTTATCAACATTCACAGCTGAAGTGACTGAAATGAGGTCAAACATGGCGACATCCTTGGACGAGCCATTTGGAATGAAGACCTCAGTGTTAGTACGTATTTATGCTCAGATCTGCTGAGTAAAGTACTCAGATAAAAGTGCTTTGTTTACATTGAGTGCATACCCGCATTTCAGGATGTCACATCAATATATCTAAAATAAAAACTGGAAAAAACTCTTTCAAGCTGCACTGTTGGCTGAAGTTCAGGTTTTATGTTGGATTTCATACTTTGCGTCAATGATCAGAGAAAAGATTATTTTGTTTCTGACACATTGTTTTTATAACAAGAATCACAAAAGTATGAAATCTCACAGAAATGTTACTAAACATCCAATATCTGCATTCTGTTGTAATTCTAAATGTGCACATTTCAAATGCTACAGATTTTGAGCAAGTGCTGAATTTTACTTTAAACATTCTGCATACATTAATACATTAAACCCATAAGAAGTTCATCTATTAACAGTCTCATATAAAAATGTTTAAAATGTACACCCATAAAAGGCTCTTTTTTTTGCTCCATGTTTTTGTTTAAACTGCTAATGCATCAAATTCAGGAGCAAGAAAACTCTCAGAAGCATAATTTTCTTCTGCCTTTACATCCAGACCACTTCTTAAAGGTTATTTTTCAGTGTACAAAAACATTTTCTGTCACCCAGTTCCATTAAAAAAGAAAAAAACTGGTTCAGTCTCAAGGGCAGAATGTCAGAGCTCCTGCCTGTGAAAGAATAAATTACCCTCACCAGCACAAAATGTCTGCAGTCATCTTTGTCTCAGTCGATCTGCATTAAATCTAGATGCAAAAATCCCAGAAAGATCCCAGTTTGCTGCTCTTATGACAGAAAGTATCTTACAGCACCTAAACAAGGATCATTTTAAGCCCTTTCGAACTCCAAAGTTGGGATTGCGAGGCCTGTTTTTCTGCCTTACACTACGCAAAACAAAACATGCAATAAAGTTATAATCAAAAAGTTGTTGGAAGAAAATCTGATCGGTGTCAAAGCAGCTACTGATCTAAAGTCCAACATACAGTATTTGTTTCTATTAACCTTAATGGAAATGTATTTTTATGCAGGAGATAAATTTCAGTTTTGATAAGAAAATTGTGAGCTCGGGTTCGATGGAAGTCAGTGAGAGTTTAGGTGCAGTCGTCGCAGTCTGTCTGGAAATCTAAAATTAATCACAATCTACTCAAAACGTTATTCAACCCAGAAAAAAGTTCAATCTAGTTTATTCCTGAAGAAATGTTGAGGCGTCTAATGTCTAAAAACTAATAAGAACCTGAATAAAAAGTATAACAGGAACCAAGATCACCTAACCCCACGTCTGTATCTGTCACTCCCTGACTTAAAGACAGTAAGAAATACAGGCTAAAATGTAAGCCTGAAACAGTCACAAGTAGTCGATTAAAAATTCCTGAACCGAGTGAGACAGAAATCTGTCACGGTCACTCACATGAACTCTTGTGTTTCTACAGTGTGTCGTGTAGGAGACACGGCACGTTAAAAAAGACTCGTGCAGATTTGAAGTGAATTTTTTTGTGAGGAATGATTTGTGAGAAAAGTCCTGCAGCAGTGAAAGAACACAAAACTACCAATGTCTTGATGCACAAACAGTTTAAGTCTGAAATGCACGGAAAGTAAAAGAGTTTGCAAAGTTCAGACAAAGCTACAATGTGTGACATCATTAATCTAACTTGAACATTCCGCGGTAAAGTCGTCGTTTAACTGTGACTGCGTATAAACTTTTAAAAACATCAAAATGTAAAGTCTAATTTTTGTGATGTTTAAATTTTGGACGATGTTTCTGACTTTTCTGAGCTGTGAAGCTCCAAAGAGCGACGATTTCGTTTCTCGCTTCGCCCAGATCCCATTGCCTCTGGATGAGCGCCACACTTCTCTGATCGAGCTGCACGTTTCTCCAAAGAAAATCAAAAAGGTGACAAAAATGGGAGAATCGTGCACTGAAGTACTTTTATTTAAAACAAATGCTGTTCCGTTAAAGTCAGAATCTATCATCCCAGCTGACAGAAGATTCATTAGAAGCACAGAAACACCAGTCATGGGTTAACTATTAAAAAAAAACACCCGCCGACTGCAGTGAGACACAAATTTTGTCCTGATCAGCCGAACAAAGCGCCTCTGATGAACCCAAGAATGAATCTCTTCTTCTAAATATCATTTTCTGTCTCCTCGCTGACGGTATAAACAAAAACCTGCTGACAGAACATGGCCCCAGGTTTTCTGCTGTCTCAGAAAGTAAAGCTAATTCATAAACCAACTTTTCACACAAGCCCACACCCTGAAATTCCTTCTACCACCAAAAAGTTTAAAAAAGAGGACAGCTCCAACAGACTGCTCTGTTTCCTCAGAAAGAACACCTTGAACGCCCCAACAGGCCAATTAAATGACCATTTTCAACAGCTCGTTAAAGGAATCAGAGCAGGCAACATGTTCAAGTGGTTCCCCTTTTTTTTTTTTTTTTTGCAACATTTAATTCTGCCCTAAAAACACTCGGCAGATTTTTAAATCAGACTTTGTCTCTTTTGTTTTTATTTTTTTGCATCAGACAACACAGATTGTGTTTTTTTTTTCCTGCATCTCTGAGATATTAAAAGTGCAAAAGTGTTCATAAATACTCAATAATAATTTTTCTAATGTTCGACTTTCTTCTCCAGCACAAGACTCCATTTCGCCACATCCTCCAGCTCCACAATGAGTAGCGGACCTTTATACCTTTTTCCACGTCATTTACTTTTAAAAGAACCAGCAGGCACTTACACAGGCGCCTTACTGCTCCATGCAAGAGGTCCACGAGGTATTTCACTCTGGGGACCGAAACAACCTGCATCTCACTCTTGAGTTAAAATGGACTGAACCAAATCGGTTGAATTCAGGCCTCACACCGGGCAGCGAGTATCCGTTCGCAGGCTGACGGGTGGCAGGGTCTTTTTGGTGCCTGCGCAGCTGAAACAGCCCGGAAACAACGAGCCGAAGAGGCTGCCGAGCCCCTTCCGGAACACGCTGTTGGACAGGCTGTAGATGAGGCAGTTGCAGAAGCTGTTGCTGATGGCCAGCCATGTTGTGAGGAAGGACGCCACGGCGTGTTGATACAGCCCGGCACTCTCCAGGAGGAAGTAGAGGATGTACGGCATCCAAAGCACGTAGAAGACGCTGGTGATGCGGAACAGCACCATGGCGTATCGTTTGTTTGTGCAGCCTTCGCACCGCTCTCCTCGCTCGCCGTGGTTGACCTCCGGGCTGAAGCGAGCGTGGCGCTTTGTGATCTCCTTTGTGTGCTGGCGGCAGATCCGGAATATACTCCAGTAAGTGAAGCAGACGGTGAGCGCTGCCGGCGCGTACAGCGCCACCACGATGAAGGTGCTGAACCTGGGGTTGGTCTTCCATGAGTCTGCGCACCACTGAAATATGTCCCCGTGGTACCCAGGCTTCCCCCAGCTGAAAAATGATGGCAGGAATATGAGGCCGGAGTAAACCCAGATGAGGACGATGCACGCCCTCAGCCGACACGGTGTCACCAGCGTGGTGTACGACAGCGGTCGGGTGATGGCGATGTAGCGGTCCACACTAATGCACGCCAGGGACGCCATGGAAACGCTCTTCAGCACAGAAATGACGTAGCCGAACATCTTGCAGGTGAGCTCCTCGTTCAGACCTCGGAGCAGGTGGAGGAGGGACAGCGAGGGCACCAGGCAGCTGACGCCCACCAGCAGGTCGGCATACGCCATGGTCTGGATGAAGTGCCCGGTGGTGTGGTGATGCAGCAGCGGAGCGCAGTGGAAGACAAAAATCACCACTAGGTTCCCAGCAATGATGAGCACAGCGAGGAAGAGGATGATAGCCACCTCCAGCAAGCAGGTTTCCAGGCCGGGAGAATAATTAACAACTCCCAGTAGGCAGAACAAGGAAGAACCGCTTTGGTTCGCATCAAAGGAGGAGTTCATGTTTGGACCATGGAGAAGGGTCGGTTTCAGCTCGGTGCAGCCATCATCCCGTCAAATAAAGTGTCATTTTCTGAAATCCTGAACTTGTTGGTCCTGTTTGTTATTTAGAAAACAAACCGCGCCTCCCGCTCTTCTGAAATCAGCATCTTTTCTCGCTCAGCAGTCAGGGAGCCGGTCGGTACAGTGGCCGTCATCCAAGAGGGCACATGATGCAGCCAGACTCCTGCTGGGTGTGAAATATGTGTGCAACGGCAAGAGGTGGGGGAAAAGGCTCAGAAAATGTCCACCACAATGGAACAGATGCTGGTGTGATGCTGCAGTGCAATGTCCCCTCACAGCTGTTTACCATGCCCCCTCCTCGGTCCACTACAGATCCTGAGGTAAGCACTCTGATCCGAAACAAAGCCACCAAGAAACAGACGTCCACTCTGACCCTTCAGTGCCGGCACCGAGAAAAAGGAGGTGGAAGAACAAAGCTTTAAGGTCCTGGCATGTTCCTCACACTGAGAGTGTCGATTCAGCCAAAGTCAAGACAAAAGCATATTCAGAGCCACAGAGCAGGAGTCCTGAAGGATGAGGGCTCACGTCTCCACAGAGCAGGAGTCCTGAAGGATGAGGGCTCACGTCTCCGGGACCGTTTCCTCGTGGAGCTCCGTGAGGCTGAGGGGCAGCTGGATGACTTCCAGAGTGTGTGAGATGAAGAGGTGGGTGGTGAGCTGCCTCTCTGCTGTAGTCGAGGCAGACTGAAGATGCAGCGCTGCCAACAATGCTTTCCTCTCCTCCCCCTTCTCTTGATCTCACTCTTTGCCTCCCCTCCTCCCACTTTGTCTCACACAGCCTCACATTCGTTTTTACTCCTTTTGCCCCTAAATTCATCGATGGGGAAGTTCATTGGGCTGACCTTTGCTCTTTCAGCCAACTTTTCTAGTTTCCACATTTAGGACACATTCAGTATAGTCTTGATATACGGATGTTGTTCCACTATAATAATAAATTTTAAAAAATTAAAAAAACTGATGTGACTGAAGCCAAGAACCTCCAGCTTTCAGTCCCAGGAACTTCTCCCAGAAACATTGGTTCTTGTCGAAATGGATTTTGATTAATTTTTGTTGATATATTTTGTGTTCATGTGCCAAATGAGCCTCCTGGCTCTTCTTCCATGGAGTCCATCATGATTCAAAATGTGATGCAATTAGAAAATAACGTAGCTTAACCTTTCAGTTTACTCGGGAGTGTTTTCAGATGGTTTTCTTGTTTGTTTTTTTACCAACTGCACGATCCAGCTGATCAACCAGGGGTTGCATTTTTTTCTTGCATCCACCTCCTGGGCGGTTGACCACAGTGTCATGAACTTTCTGCTTTTCAATTATATTGGCAGCTATGGTAGGATGAGCATGAAGCTGCTTGGACTTGTAGCCTCATAATCTATAATTAACTTAAACTTAAGATGTACAAAGTAGATGCGTTTAACTAAATCACTTTTTTATTTTTTTATTATTATTTTTATTTTTTTTACAATAACTAGTAACTAGTAGTTCATTACATTGACTGAAAAAAATTATTGGATTTGTGTACCGGTACCTGGATTATTGAGCATGAACTTTGGTGTTTTGAACCATATAGGAATGACTGCCTCAGAGGAGTTGAGGGGGGAGAGGGTGGGCCCCAGAAACCATCTTATCACCAGCAAACTGTTTTGTTTTTTTCCCACTATGGCAATGTGGTATTTGTGGGACTCCGGTTTGATTGTGGCTCTTCAGACTGAAGAAGTCCTTTGGATGAGGGATGAAACGTTTCAGCAAAAAATAAAAAATAAAAATAAAAATAATTAAAAAAAAAAAAAAACAAAGAAAGAAACCGTCCAGATGACCCGACTGACTGAACTTTGCTGAATTTAAGCATTATTTCAGCGAGCTGTAAGAGTACCAACAAATGCATCTGTATCTATGTTAGAATGTATATTTTTTTGTATATTGTATTTTAATAAATTAGATTTATTTTGATATGAAACATAACAAAAGCATTTAAACACAGTCACAAAGAGTGCAGTGTAAAGGTTTAAAACCACCTTTAATTTATTTGTATTTTGTCTCCAAAAAGGCAAACGTAATCATTTAAAGATGTCTTATAGTTTTCCAGGACTTCTGGATCATTTGGAATCACTCTATTAGAGCGAAAATAAAAAATTATATCAGTCAGACTGCTATTTTCTGTTTCATAAACTGTAGTTATATAAATGGGAACAGACTGTATCTTTGTGGCAGACCACTCACAACAAACAGCAGTTAGCTTAGCGACACAAAGGTACTGATGAGACAAGCGAAAGGCCATCGCATACAAAGTGTTGAGGTGAAAAATATATTTATCACAGCATTCTTATAAATCATATTGTGTTCTAGATGGTTAAAAAAATCCTTCTTTTGAGTCTTGCTCTAATCAGATGTTCCCTCTCCCAAGAGAATATCCCTTGATTTTCCAAACTGAGATAATTCCAACTGCTGCAGGTAAGATACTGTCTACTCACATTTGCTCTTTTTAACCCACATAAAAACCAAGAGGAATAAATGAAAGCTTGTGTTATTTTCGTAGTGTCGTCAGTCACAAAAGACAAAAAAAGTCCAGTTGTCATCAATATAATTTGTTAGGATTAAGCTTCAACTCACAAAAATTAATAACCTGACACAGTTTAAATGTTGCTTCTTTCAGCTTAAAGTTGAAAAAGCTCCTCGGATGAGAAAGGAAACGTCTTTAGGAACCAAACACAAGTCCAGCTGCCAAGTTTAAAAGTTTGCAACAATGAAGAAAATATTGGAAACGAATAGAAATCAAGAATATGAAAAAGAAAAACATCCATCCATCATCTTTACCCGCTTCTTCCTTTTCAGGTCGCAGAGGTCACTGGTGCCCATATCCAGCAGTCACTGGGCGAGAGGCAGGGGACACTCTGGACAGGTCTCCAGTCCATCACAGGGACACATAGAGACAAACGAGACAACCATTCACTCTCTCTCTCTCTCACTTAGGGACAATTATCAGTCTAACATGCATGTTTTTGGTCTGTGGGAGGAAACTGGATTATCCGGAGAAAACTCACGCATGCACGGAGAGAACATGCAAACTCCACCCCAAAAGGTCAGGATTTGATCCGGCAACCTTCTCGCTGAGAGGCAACAGCTCTACCAACTGCACCAACGTGCTGCTGAACATAAACTGCAAAAGTAAAATGTTAACGTTCTTGACCTTACAGAACAAAACGAGAAGCTCATGCTTCACAGCGACGTCTAAACAACAACATTTGCTGGTTTTGCAACATCTGTGTTGATCTGAAGAAAACAGTGAGAACATTGTTTCTCTCCAGTGAAAAAAACAGAAGCACCATTTAGACTTTTTTTTTTTTAACTTTGTTTTTTCTTACCATATGGTGAGCACTGGGGTGGGCGAGGAGGCTGCTGGCCTTTCTGTTGGAATTTGTTTCATTTTCAAGGTCAGGGGTCAACTTATGAGGCAGAACAGTTCGGTTTCTGCTGTGGGGGTCGCACACTGACGTTCAGCACCTTCTCCCCAGCAGGATGGCTGACAGGAAAAGCCTCCTTGTGACTAGAACAGAGAGCATGTGACGACGAGCCTGCTGCCGAGGAGACCTGAGGGTCTGAGCAAAGAAGAGCCGGTCTGTTGTTCCACAACGCAGCAACTTTCACAGATAGACCCAAACTTTGGTGTGGGAGTAGCTGACATTGTCCCGCAACACATATTCTGTGATTTTCCATAAACTGTTTGAAGTTACCTCTATGTCTGTCAGCAAAATATCTCAAACTGAAATCCTCAAAATGTAATCAATTTATGAAATATTTGGAAACAACCCAGTTAAAGATGGCTACCACAGTTAACTGATATTAGTTTACACAAAAAGACTGTAAATTATTGATATTTTACTGATATTGATCTAATTGATCTGTGGTAGTAGCTGAGAGTTATTCACATGCTCTCAGGTGATCATCAGAGTTTTTACAAGTTTTCACTAAAAACGGCTTCAACTCCGTTATTTTTCAGCATAAACAGGAATTGTTTAAAGCTGTGGCAGTGGGAGATACATGTATGCATTCCTTCAAGCAAGTAATTTAATTTTATACATTTTTTTATTTTTAACAACCGGACAAAAAGCCGAGAAGTGAAACTTCAAACAAGCCTGAAAACGCCTCACTGCTTATTTCTCATCCACTTTTTGATCTGCAAATTTACCAAAACCACAAATCTATTTTGTTCTTTTCCTCAAATATTTTTTATTATTAAATGTATTTTTTAAAAACAATTAATATCTATCTAAATATAGTCTAGCTACAATTAGTTTTCGTCCATGCAAACATCCTAAGTTCTAAAACAAACTCAAATAAACTTTTTCTCACGTTATTTTCCTCCTCAGTTTTAAAACTCTGGCATTAAAGTCGAGAGAGACAAGTAAGAAATCTATAACCATCAACGGCACATTAAAGTTTGTTAATCATTTCATAGAAGTTAAAAAAAATCTGCTCAACACAAACCTAAACATTGTGCTCAGACTAGATTACATCCAGTTGCCCCAAATCTAGTCCTTTACTTTGTATGTTTACTTTGAAATATCTGGTTTGAAATGATCCGTGTAAAAAACCACAAGTACTTTGAAGCTTGTGCAAACTGCAGCACCGTATTTTTCAGCCTATAAGTCAAGGTTTTTTTGCATAAAGTGCATGCCCTGCGACTTATATGCCGAAGCGACTTATTTATGTTTTCTCCCATATTCATAAACCAATTTTTGGCTGCTATATGACTGTTTTCATTTATTCTGACTGAAAACATTGAACACAAACGTTTTCAGCCACTAGATGGCACTCGTGTAGTTTGACATGCCGTTGTGTCATGTAATAAGTAAAAGTGGCTATTAATGACACAATCAGCTTGCCATATCCTGCCACCTTTGTCAAGCTCACCTGGAGCAAACGTCAAATCAGCTTCATTTCACTGCACCGCCCTGGAGAAATGCAACTAATTTGACCATTAAAGTGCATGTATTAAGTAAAAGTTCAACTGAGACACACCTTTGCTATAAAGTTGAGCAAACAAATAATTATTTTAGGTGCTTATCTTGTTAAATTTCAAAGAAATGCACAGCGAGTCCTCCCGTGCACGCTCCTACTTCTTTGTATTGGCTTTTGAAATGCAGCTGATTTGACCATCAAAGTGCATTTATTAAGGAAAAGTTGGACTGAGACACACCTTTGCTATGATTTTGAGCAAACAAACAATTGTTTTTAGGTGGCTATCTTGTTAAATATCAAAGAAATGCACAGCAAGTCCTCTCGTGCAAGCTCCCGCAGTCGCCATTTGGCAGCCAATCGATTTTTGGCACAACACCGGCCCACATTTCCAGGTTGTCAGCAATGACACATAATAAATGCAACTATATGGCAAAGTGATGTATTTATGGATTTTTTTTTCCACTTTATTAGACATATTTGGACTGAAACGACTTATAGGGCGGTGCGACGGTGGAAAATACGGTACATAACGAGTTAATTCTAAAAATCTTAGTTACATTTGTAAAACAGCAGGTTTTGACCTGATATGGTGAGATTTGCCTTTAAAAAGGAGGCCAAACAGACCACGTTGGTCTTTTAGTGTTAATTCAAACTTCAGAACAGAAGAAGACATGAACGACAGTTCAAGTGGAGCAGATACAACACGAGTGAGGTGCGTTCGATAGTCCTTAGATCAGGAGCCTTTATAAGTTCAAGCCTGCGGAGACAGATGTCGCTCCATACGGAGCATCAGTGTCTTGAATTTAATTCTGTTGAGGTCAATAAGTAATGAAGTGGCTTGGATCCCCTTTGTCTGATTAAAACACCACACAGAGGTGTTTTTATAAAGGATGAAAGCCCTGACAGACTGTAGTATTCAGAGAAAACAGTACAACTCAGTTTTACAGAAGCTGAGCTAAAATTTGATGTGATAGTAGCTGGGAGTCATCCTCATCGTACAGTCTGAGCACAGACAGATCTTTGATTGAAACAAGGAAGCAGGCAATGTGCACGTTGTCCAAAAGTGCTGCTTTCTTCATTTCTTGATTCCTGCACAGATTCTGCTGGTGATGAAGTTTCAAGTCATGTGCACATCCCTATTAGATTTTTTAAAAAAACTTAGTTTAAAGTGAAAAAAATAAAAATCTAGTTCAGACGGATTTCTCGATCTGGACAAACTTTAAAAATCTCTTTCAACAGGTTCATGCACTTCATCAGAAAACTTGTAATTTTGACCATATTTTATTGTTCAACACATTTTGCTGCAGGATCATGGAAACACAGAGAGAACAGAAAACAGGTGAAGGTGATGCAATTAGTTTTTATTTATTTATTTTGGTCTCCTGTGTTGCTGCACGGTCAACATGAGAGTTTCTGACACTAATAGGTTAATAAGCCGTTCGACTGTGGCCTGTTTGTGTCTCTGCTCATGTTAAGACATTAGTTGCAGACACAGAATGTAAAAGATAATGGCTGCTGGCAGCAGGCGGGCTTTCCCCTTCATGAACCATGTGCCTGAGGCCGATCTAATTTCAGCAAAACCCCTCGCTGATCAGTGTCAAGAAAACATTATAAAAAGGTCGTAAACGGAGCAAAACTAAAAGCCTCTCATTCATTAAAGGAGCTTATCGCCTTTCATGAGTTATAATTCAAGATGTCCATCACAGGCACATCTTGGTAGATGTGCTGGGGATGACTCAGCTACTACCACATAAACTTTACCTCAATATTCGTTATGTGGGCGTGTCAGCCATTTTTGTGCTGATGAGCATTGGCTGTGGCGGGCGTCTTTTGGGCGGACTCCAAATGTCAACCAGCGACAGATGCACATCAAATTAATTATTTGAGAATGTTTCATTGAAATCTGTCTGGTGGTTTGAGAGATATTTTGCTAACAGTGTTGACTTCACACCCTGATGCATGCTCAATAATCAATATGTGTTGACTTCAGATTGTCAATGGCAAATGTGAGTTTCAGCTACTATCACACCAAACTTGAGCTCAGTAGTTGTAAATGTGGCCACCAAACCATTAATGTTCACTTTCAGTGGAGGCAGTAAACACCCCAGACTGGAGATGAGAAAACATTAATTATGTACAAGTTCCTAAATGTGTCTGAACTGTACATTAAACCAGTTTAATCTTCATTTACTCCACTGAAGAGTTGCAGGCTGTAAAAACTAAATGATGCTTCAGATCTCAAATACAGTACAGTATTTTAAAATGTATTTTATAAAAGTATTTTTAAAAGGCACCCATCTGTTTTTGTCAGAATGTGGGATGTACACTGGAAACAGACCCAAACTGCAGCTAAACAAAAACCTTCGTATTTTAAGTGATAGTGAATCACCTGGTATTAAAAAAATAATAATAATCATCTCCGAGTCTGATCAGGATTTAGTTTGGCTCAACGTTTTTAAAGAACAGACAAAGCAGCAGCTGAGCAGCTCAGGAACTCCACAGGCAATGTTAGACAATGAACTGGTTTTACTGGTTTGGTGAAGTTTTCACTCTCGTCGTCGTCGTCAAACCAAACACAAACCGACAAGTTCACGCCGAGCTGAGCAATGTTTCTGCATTTCTTGTTTTGTTAATCTGGTTTAACAAACAGACTGTAAGCAGGTCAGGAGGTGTCGATCTTTAATGGTGAAAACCCCCTTCAGTGATCTGTGGTACTGGGGGCCACCATGGCAGGTGTGAAGCCTCGGTACCCTCCGTCCAGGCTCGGATACTCCTTCCTGATTCTCCAAACGCTGCAGCTGGGGATGAACGGGTGTGTGTCAGTAGGTGGGACCCCAAACCTCCAGCTGATGTAAAGTCTGTAGGCGCAGTGGCGCAGGGAGGCGGTCTGAGCCCCGCCAACGGGAGGAGACAAAGGCTCCTGGTACAGGAGGACGGCCTCCAGCAGCGAGCGGCTCAACACTAGCTGCTGGAAAAGAGGAGAGGAGGTGATGCAGACGCCATCGCTCCGCCTGCAGCACAGCTGCTCCTGCGGGACGGAGGAGGGAGCGCAGCAGTCACATTTACACCACGCTGGACGATGATGCGTCGGGTTCTGGTCCGGTTTGCAGTCGAGGGGAGGCTGAGCGTTGGGGTCCACACCGGCATGCAGCCGTAGGAGGCAGAGGACGGCTCTCATGTGTCCTGCGTCCTCCTGCGAGGACAGAAACATCTGTTCAATAAATCTGAAGCACCCAAACCAGAACCAGACAACCAAAGAAAGAATTAAAAACCTGAAAACTGTCTTAATGTCACCACAGACATTTCTTCACTCCAGTTGTGGCTAATCCAGTAGTCCCTCTCTACTTCATTGTTCGACTTTGGCAGACTTGCTCTTTTGCGGTTTTTCAACAATTGTCAACTTTTATATTACGCACGACATGATTGGGACGGTACAGATAAAAAAAATTAATGGAAAAAAAAATTTAACTTCGGACAGGTGCCGCCATTTTGTAGTTTTCTTTCAATGAGCCTATACTGTATCACCAGTCCAAAAGAACTGCATTACCCAGAAGCCAACAGTGCTTCCGCCCGCTGCTTTCTGCTCAAATGGAGGGAAAGTTCTGATCTGATCCAAACCTGACTAAAAGGTTTGACTCATAGTGACTTCAGCGCTCAGTGGATGCAGAGAGCCGATCAGAACCGGACCAGAACCACCTCCAGCCTCATCGGTCAGTCTGAGAGCTGCTTGTCGGCCCATGAAGCCTGTCGAGCAGGGAGGCGTTGCTCGGAGGTCCAATGTTTTCTCCAGAGCTCACTGGGACTTGTTTCACCTGGATCCCTCTGGATTATTTGGACTCGATCAGGACCATTATGTGGTTTTGTGCTGGTTCTTCGAAGGTACGACTCCAAAAGCGTCTGGTGCTCAATGGCTGCAGAGAGCCGACCAGAACCGGACCAAGGCTGGCGAGTACTTGTATTAAATGTTGTAGTACCTCTACGCATGTTGTTTCAATTATGTAGGTTTAAGAGTTTAGAACATTGCAAGAGTGTGGGAAGAGTTTCTAAATCCTTAAAACATATAAATACTAAAATAAATAGAGTTCTGACTTTGCGGTTTTTCCACTTATTGCGGGGATGTTTTGCAATGATCAAGGAAGTACTGTAAATATTAAAATCTGTAGTGTTGATAGAAATGGTTGTTCTTTAAGGTTCAGTTTTATTCACAGTCTGAATTGATTTTTAAAAAATGTGGATTTCCATTCCTACAAACAGGAAATGATTTACTCACTTCTATAATTCTTTAAACCTGAACTGCACTTTTTATCAATTAAAAACTTGCTCTCTATAAGAACCTTTAAGCTAAAGGGTATTTTATTTCTAAAGGGAGGTAGGCTGGATGACTTTGGATAAAGTTGTCCAAAATGTTTAATTAGACCAGGCGTTTAAACGTTTCTATGTTTGTTAAAAACAAAGCCCAGGAGAGTGTGTTTATTATATGTCTTATTATGTGCCTGTTATTTGTCATTAATTTTGACAATAACTGTGGATGAAATTAAAACCAATTAAAGGCGTGTTAATTGGAATTTCTCCACTTTAGAGAAGAGTGTAATTTAGCATCACATTTAAATAAGTTCTGAGGGTCAAAACATGGACTCAAGAAAAAAAAAACAACATTTGGACTGTTCTGATAAGCTTTTTGCTGCTGTGTGACGTCGATGTGTTCAAAGTATGCGATGGGGATAACTCTCAGCTACTACCAGACTAATGTTTAGCTCATCTTTGTGATGGCTTGTTTTTTTCCAGTGTTTTGGGGTCACCTTGCGAGGCAGAACGGACATGGGTTTGACGTCCTGAAGACTCTTTTTGTGAGATCTCTTCACCAGACGAAGCTTCTTCTCGTCAACGTAGGACACGCAGAGGACGCGCTGCAGCACAAACGCTCATTAACAGCCCGTAAGCAGTTTGTCTACAAACGACACAGAGCCACGTCGAAGCATTTATCACCTGCTGATGGTCCTGGACTGACTCCACTTTCTTCTCAGAGTAGTTCTGTCCCGATTCTGCAGCGTAGCAGCTGGTTTCAATGAGCCAGTCGAGGAACACTGTGGTCTGCAGGCAAACAGGAAGTAAACCATCATTTCACATCTCAAATAACCGCCTCCGACTCAAATTTAATGTCACACATTTATTTGTTTTATTTAGAGACGTGGGAAAAAGTCATTAGAAAATATTTCAAGCTTTAGAAAATAAAATCAGTAATAATTCTGTCAGAACTTTTTTTAGGCGTGTGGCAGAAACGTGAAATGATCTATTGACAATAAAACAACCTATAACTTGAACATTATGAATCATTTGAAAACTACGGACTAATTAAATAACATTTTTCCTGCCAGAGGCTTTAGAAACCTCCTGATTCGCCATCATAACTTCATATTTATCAATTAAATTCTTATTTACTTTAATTAGACTCCGTCAGCTTTAATTGCACTCATCATTCCAACTCTTTCAAAATTGCTTTTGCTTTTCTGACAGTGGTTTGTTATTAGCAGCTAATTATACATACAAATCATGAAAGGTCTCTAAATTTTCACACAAAAATAACTGATGTTTTGATTAAATGATCAAGTAAAACATTTTATGCGTTTAGTTCCAGTTCATAAAGAGAATACTCGGCTCTGTCTGAAGACGAAAGAAACATTAAAAGGATGGGTTTTAACACAGTGCTGCAGCATGAATGGACACGTGTGTGTGTTTGTGTGTGTGCATGTGCGCGCTTCTCACCAGAGCGTAGTACGACAGCGTTGAGCCGATGTAGATGATGAGCTGAATGAAGCTGAACTTCCCCGCCTGAAAAACAAAATCAAGCTTTTTGTTCCTCCTCCAGAGCTGCAGAGGCTCCGTGAGGGTGAAAACACTGAAACAAATCGAGTTAAAGCTGGAGATGGTTCTGCGATGCTTCTTATCAGTAATTATCTTAAACTAATCATATAAAACTACATTCAAAATGTTAAAGGCTGGAGATGGTTCTGCGATGCTTCTTATCAGTAATTATCTTAAACTAATCATATAAAACCACATTCAAAATGTTACAGATTCAGTTGGATTACATGTGGACTCTCAGTGCTGCAACAGATTTATTCATTTGATTATTCATTAATAACGCAAATTCTTTGGACATATTTCTACATTCAGTAAAAATAAATTAATAAATAAATCAGATTGCTAGAAACCGTTAATCCCTTCAGAATCTCACATAAATCCGTCCAGTTTTAACACCCAAGCACATTAAAATTAAGGTATTTAATAAAAACAAAACTAGAATTATTTGAAGTGCATATTGCCTGCTGTCTTGCATGCCAACGTTTTTTTTTTTTTTTGCATGCATGCATGCATGCATTTTTGCATGCCAAAGTTTTGAATAAGGATCATTAGCGCTCAGAGTTTGAGTCGGGGATAACTCTCAGCTACCACCACACCAAAACTCAGCTCAAATCTGCCAAACTGACTGAGCTGTAACTATTTGTGTGTTTGCTAATGTTGAGCAGTTGACGCCTAAAGTTGGTCTTTGTAGACGTGCGTCTCGTTATTATTAAAAACCTGCGCTTGTTTTTTGGGAGGAAACTGGAGAAAACCCACACATGCACAGAGAGAACATGCAAACTCCACGCAGCGTGTTTCAAATCGATTGGATTTGGTCTGATGAGAAGCGTCCAGATGTTAAACAACCGGTCCAGCTCAGAGAAAAAACACAAAAAAACTCTCACCTGTCCAAACACTATGACATCGAATCTGATCCCAAAGGCTTTGTACAGCGTGCGCTCCTCCACCCCGTTCACCGTGTTGTACTTGGCAAACCTGACCGGAGAACAGCGGGTTTCTTTATAAAGCGATTTAATTCACATCAGATCTGATTGACTCTTCTCCAGCTGAAGGTTCTTCATCACCACGTTTCATGGTTTCTACATTAGTCCTGACTGAAGCACACACACAAAGTTGACCTTTGACCCTCGTCACCTGAAGTTGAGGCCGGGGTACAGCGTCCTGTTGCCCTCGCTCTCATCCAGACGCCTGAAGGAGTACCTGGGGAGGCAGCGCTGCATGAAGCGGTCCAGGTTGCAGTCCCATTTGATCTGGATGCCGATGACACCTCCCTGTGGTCAGCAGCAGCAGAAACACAAAGATTCACAGAAAACTCACAACAGCGCTGCATCAGTCTGCGTTTACTGGACTGTGACGAACAAAAAGCTTTTTAATAAATCAGATATAATTAAAAATCAGTAATCAGATTAAAAAAATACTCCTAATTTTTACTCATTTTAGAAAAATTACTGACTTTACTATGTGATATGGCTCTTCTACAATAACTAAGCAAATATAAGTGTTTAAAAAAACAGAACTTTTTATTTTATTTTACACACACATGCTGAATTGAGCATTTATCCACAAAAACTAAAGACAGTTTCCTCTTTTTTCTAAATGTTAGATTAGTTTCAGTTCCTTTTCGAGGCGTTGTCCTCAACAAATGGCTCGAGAAGGAAACAGGAAAACGAACAAGTGGTTTGTTGCTTTTTACATTCAGCCATGTAGAGAAAGTGTTTTAAAATTGGATCCATGATGTAAGGGAAAGGCAGCAGACCCCACCTCCACTGCCACGTCTGAAAACTTCTCCCCGGCCTCTAAAACGATGTCTCCGAGCCTGAAAATGGGACAGAGCGAGTCGTTTGCTCGGCTGCAGCTCCTCAGGTACGAGTCGTCCATCTGTGGGAGGATGTTCCGTCTGGAAAACAAATCAACGTCGGGGATTCACGAACGAATTCGCCGCACGCCCCGTTGTCTGATCTGTTCTTCTCATTTGGCAGGAAAACGCTACAAGACTACGGGTTTTTACCTCCAACTGGGGGAAAGTGCTGTCACAACGTGTAAGTTAGCGTGAGCCCAGTCTGAAGAACACAATAACAAGAAAACTGACCAAACCACCAGAATGTTCAAAACCTCAAATCAGTCTCACCGGATGAAGTTGAAGGCGGGAAATCTGATGTTGTTCTTGATGAGGACGGTGAAATTCTCAGCTGCTGCCAACAGAGCAGGCCTGCGACACAAAATTATATATACAGTATATTTTAAAAATATATATATTTATATATAGTATAATAAAACACGCTAAAACTCTTGATTCAACCCTCATTTACTGATATTTTCCTTCCAAGATGTCAGACTCTCTCAACATCTTTTTAAACAGTCCTAGTTGATTTTATTTATTTATTTATTTATTTTTAATTTGGTTGCCTTTTTAATATTTTAGTTTTTGACCATTTTACCAGCTGTCCGATACTGTTTTCAGCACCTACCATGTAAATCTCCATGGAGACTGAATGTAAACAGGAGAACATCCTGATGCTCAGTAATCCAGGTAGATAAATCTCACGAGGTTGATCTTCTGGATCGAGGACCTGACTCACCCGTATTAGATAAACAGTAAAATCGTCTACAACAATATTCTAACCCTCGTGAAAAGGTTTGTTATCAGCAAACCCTGCAAGCCAGCATTAAATTTACACTCAACAGGAACGAGCACTCATTTTCTATTTAAACCACTTAGCAAAATTACAGTAAATCCAATTTAAAATATACAAACTGTGCAAAATTGTTTCATTTTTTTTCACGTTTCTTAATATATAGAAGGGTGTCTCCCTACAAGTTACAGCTTTAGGAGAACACTGGCAAACAAAACAGAATAAAAGCGAAGTAAAACTTATTTTTTAACCCACTAAACTCATTAAGATTTAAGAAATGAACGTTAGCATAATCGATGCCAGCTGACCTTGGAGGAGTTGTCCTTGTTTCTACCGGACACCATGCAGAAACTTCGCAGGTTTTCTTCATCACGTCAAACTTTACACACGATCCGGTCTGAATCCCTGCAGAAACAAACAAACAAACAAACAAACAAAAAAGCTTGTCACAACAGACTGGAACCCAAACGAGCAGCAAGAGAAACAACTGGTAGAGAAACTAAAACTGCAACACAGCGATGAGACATTCCTCTGCTTCACGTCAGCTTTTAGGACCAGGAGGTGATGCAGCAAACAGGAGACGAGTGAAGGGGAACTCTGTGTGAGTGGTTCCCAAAGCTGGACTTGGGACCCCACTGTGGGTCATGAAACACCAAGTGGGAAGTCTTAAAAAGAGTGCCAGAATAAAGTTAAATTAAAAATGATTGCAAACGTCAGTGTTGCTCACTGCCGGTGCAGTGGCCTGTTGTGCAACCTGTGAGGTGCAACATGCATCATGTGCATTCAAGCAGTGTTACTGCCTGTGAGGCACTTGTTTGGACTGATTCATCCTACTTTTTATTTTTTATTAACCTTTATTTAATCTTTACTTTACTTGCACTGTTGTATTCTACCATGTTCTTTATTATATTTCTTTTAGACCTTGTAGATGTGTTTCTTTTTCACTTTTTGGTGCTTTGTTCTTTACTTTTGTTGCATGCTTTCTTGTTCTTGGGAAAGTTGACTGTTCTTCCCATCCTGAGCACTAGCATTGTTGACCTTGTGTTGACCTACAAATAAACAATAAACTGAACCAATAAACTAACCTTGACTGGAAAAGAGATGAAAATGTAGTTTAACCTGCAATAGTCAGAATCACGAGTCTTCGCTGCTTGTATTTTATGGGTCTGAAGCTGAAAAGTTTGGGACTACAGGCAAAGACAGGAAACTACACTTGTACAACTAGGATACAGAACGAGGCTGAAAACACCCAGAGGTGAAGCCTGAAAACCAAGAACTCATACAGATGTGAACAAATTTACTTCAAGAAGGGTTCAAAAATCTCAAATCAGCTGCAAGTGTTTTCTATATTTTTAATCTTTGCTGTCAGTAACAAAGACTTTAATTGGGGACTATTTTCAGTGGCGGATTAATCCACGTTTGATGCTCCTGAGAAGCTTTTTAACACCGGTTGTGTTCACAGTGATGAGATGAGATCCAGTTCAATGGTGTGCCTCGTCAAACAACAGTTCAGTTGACAACCAAAAAAAACAACAAAAAAAACAACAACAAAAAAAAAAAACGGATTTACTTAAAAGCTTTCAACAACAATCTACATAAAAACAGCTGGTCTACCGTGACTCTGCTGATCCCAGGCTCCCTTCTCACAGTCCTTATCAGTTCGGCACAGTTTGCCTTTAGAGGGAATCTGCAATAAAAGCACATGCACTTTTAAATGTCCTCTTACGTTAGTTTAAAAAAAAAACTTTTTAATACTTCAATTAATTAATCAACCAATCTCGTTTCCCAGTTTTAACCCTACCATTATATTTCAAATAAACCATTAAGTCCTTGATTCTAAACCATGTGGGGTAGTGGCTGAAAGTAATGGGACACATCTTCAAGAAGCCTTGATGTTTCTTTTTCATAAACAGAAATGACTGAGCTCCAGTTAAGCCTCAGTTTTTTAGGGTCTCTATTGTGGTAAAATTATTTTTTATCTGCAGCAAAATGTAAAATAAATAAATAAATAATAAATTTAAAAAACTAAATTATGTTGTCCAACCATCCGTCATCTTTTACCTGCTTCTTCCTATTTGGGTCTCGGAGGTCACTGGTGTTTTAGACTAGTTTGCATCAACTATAACAAACCAACACATTCCATTAAAGGTCACTCTCTATAAAGCCAACAAGTCGGCTGGAATTGGGGGCTCGTCCGGGATCGAAATCAAGGAGCTCTGAAAATTCCTCATGTATGTGGTCAGAAAGCTCTACCACTTAAAAAAACTGAAACATCACTGACGCTCAGCATAAATATACAAAATGGAGGATTTGGGATGAATTTTTCTGTTACAAAATAAAACAAATTCTTGTAAAAATAATTTAATTACCTCTGGACATTTTCCTTGCTTTTGATTTTTGGTTACGATGACGTTGGTAACCACAAAGAAGGAGTTCTTGTCCTTAAAAAAAAAAAAAAAAAAAAAGAAGGGAATTTAATTTAAAGTTTGACAAAAAAATGTTTATAACCTGAAATATGACGGAGGTCTCACCTGCGAGGGTCCACTGTAGTCCGCCACATCCCAGACCGTATCTCTGGCCCCAGGCAGGGGGGTCTGAGCTACGCCCTTCACCTTAGTGGTGACTGAGCTCACCACCAGGTCAAACTCCTGATACTTTCTGTTCCACAGCAACATGATGCTGAAAATAATAAAAATAAATGAATTATCATGGGCTCATCTGCTTGAACAGCCTTCATGCTCCGTGTTTGTAGCTCACATGAAGTTTGAGAGATTTAACCACATAAACAGGATTAAATGATGTGAGCAAGTCGGTTTAATAGATTAGTTTGTTGAGTATAGTCAGTTTGAGTGATCGGACTCAGTTCTGTGGTCGAGTCCATCGTTACTCCTTCCATATCAGTTAAAATGAAAATAAAAATTAAAAAAGATTTTTGTTTAGATAAACTCTTCAGTCAAAGCTAAACACTTTCCTTCAGTAACAGCCAGAAAGATTTCATCCAAACAAACCACAAAACTTCTGGAACGATGTTCGTTCACAGAAAAGCATCGGCACAAATGCACCAGCTGTTGAGCACGGTGGCGTAGAGGTGATGGTTTGAGCTCCTGTTGTCTAAATGTATTTATCTTGTGTTGCGTTCAAGGGCTGGTGTGTAGCCCAGTAGGCTTTTTTTTTTTTTTTTTTTTTTTTAAGGAAATGAGAAAAGTGAGTGCAGGACTTTGTCCAAACAACAGCTGCACCAGTGATTAACTGGGAATCACATCCTCTGTAGACCAACAGATTCTGGAGTCAGATGTGAGTCCATCATCAGCTGAAGCCTGGACCACAGGACAATTATCCACAGCAGCTAATCTACAAAAGAACGGCTCAAAAAGACAAATGCTGCAACAATCCGGTCCAGAACTCAACCTGATCAAAACGCTGCAATGAGACTTTAGAAGAAGCCTCGATGAACTGAAGCAACGTTGGAAAGAAGAGTGGGTCAAACGAGAAACTGAGCCGGAGAGTTCCGGCTGAGGTTCTGCTGGATCAGGGAGTGGAATTATTGGTTTTGGACTCACAACTTTACCAATTTAGGATTAATTGTATTAAATAATGAAAAGATGATATATGTTGTTGGTTCTGTTAACTTCTGTACACTTGAGGTTAGAACAGGGCTGTTCATCTAAATGACTCAGGGCCCACGGACTGACAAGAGCTCAGGGGCCGGACATCCAGAAGTTATAAGTAAGTTTGTTTTATGGTTTAAAATCTAGTTTTATTTAAAACTCAATCCATTGGTGGACCGAACTGAGATCACCTGGGCCTAAGTTGGCCCCCGGGCCACCAGTTGAATAGCCCTGGGTTAGAATGAGTTTAAAACCAAATCATTTTTATCATGTCCTGACATGTAACCCTAAAAGAAAGAGGGGTGGACTTCCTGTTCCAGTGACTGCACAGTAAAAACAAATTGAAAACTAAGTCTGGAAATATAATTTAAAAGGATAAAGCAGCTTTCTGGAACATCTTTGGTGCGCGCATGGTCATAGCACGGAGGTGGAGGGTTGATGATTTGGGCTTTTCTCAAAGCAACATTAAATTTATTTACCGGCTCAGCTTCAAACCTGCAGAGTTCATGCTCGTGTCAAAGCAGCGAATTGTTACGTTTTCAAAATCCTGCACAACCAACGCACAATGAGGACGTGTTGAATTCAAATGCGCGCGCATGAAGGCGACTGAAGCTGCAGCTGAGGGTGCAGCAGCTGCGGGGAGGAGCCCCTCCCGCGGGGAGAAGATGCGGGGGCTGAGACTTCTTCACGCGCTCACTCACCAAATAAAGAGCAGGATGGCTCCGTTCAGGCTCCATTTGAGAGAACCGAGCCGGACGCTCCGGATCCGGACCAGCTTGTTGGTTTGGTACTGACACAGACCGAGCGGGTCGCAGCACGACATGTTCGGGTTCCTGTGGACTGGGAGGAGGATCCTCCCGGTCCGGATGTTCCTGCGTGGACGGGTCACATGTCCTGCAGCAGCTGCAGCGCAATCATTTCCATCAAAACAATCAACTCTGGATTTTACATGCGGTGAATTTTGCATCAGTTAATTTAATAAAAAACACATTTTAACAACTTGTTCTCACTGTTTGATTCAAATGGTTACTGGTTTAACATTGAACTAATTCTCAAATCTTCCGCATTTTTTATTTATTTCGTTTTAATTGATCGTTTTTACACACGTGTGGGATCAATGAGTGATTTAAGTGATTAAACAAACACAAAACGTTTCTCTAAACAGCCACCAGGTGGCAGCATGGCGCACAGCTGATGAGAGAGCGATTCATTCAATTAATTTCTAATTAATCACAATTGTGCTGGTTCTGTCATTCTAAAACCAACAATAAACAACTTTAGGGTTGTTGACAGAAACAATTCCTAACCTGTGAACATGTCAGAAGTGAATTCAAGCTCAGACAGAAATCCAAGAATCTTCTCTTGACATTTTTCATTTTGTTTTTCATCCAGATAAAGAGCTTTTTGTCCCCATAGGACAAGAGGACCATTGTGGTGGAAACTGCTCCTCGGTGACTCTCAGGCTCTGAAACTGGAACATAACAATCATTCAAGCTTTAGTTCCATTAATAAATTATTATAATAACAAAGTATGTTGGAAATATGATGCACTATTGGAAATTATTTTTTTAATCTATTATAAGCCCAATATTAGTTTTTACAAACTACAAATTTGTGTAAGAAGTAAATAAAATGAAAACAGAGCTCCTGCCAATTTTGTTATTTTAGACTTTTGCCATTTTTATGACATAATTTACTAAAATCATAATTTTATGTTGCAAAGAGACGACAGTTCAGCTGTTCTGGTTGAACAGTTTTCAGACTGTGTGTTGAGGGTGACTCTCAGCTACTACCACAGCTGCTCAATGCTTAGTTAAAGCCGCTTTTACGTTTGCCAATGTCAATTAGCTGTGGTGGCCATCTTGATTTTGGTTGACTCCAAAAGTCGGTCCGTTGTGGACATACAGCCGACGATTACTTTTTGAGTTTCATTAAAATCCGTCCAGTGGTTCATGAGATATTTTGCTAACAGACGCAAAGGACTGCGTTAGCAAAGTGTTCAAAACAGATTCAAGAACTAGTAAAATGAAAATTGACTGCGTGAAAATAAAACCCTTTTCTTGTTAATCAGCTTGTTTTTCATGTTGATGTTTCATGTGAACAATTTTTTTTAAAGTATTAAATATTTGGTATCTGGTTCAAATATTGTTTTTATTTCATTTCAAACCAACACGGGAATTTAGTTACAAAAATCAAACACAAAAGCTTTTTTTTTTTTCTCTCTCTCTTTCTGTCAGCGGAAAAACTTCTGCAGCAGAATGGGTTTGAGCTTCTCCAGCTGGCTGTTGCTCTGCATCTTCTGCTGCAGGCCTTTGTGGTCCAGGAGCCTCTCGTGAGTTTGGTCGAACAGGTTTTCACCGAGCTCCTTCTTCGCTCGGTCTCTCCAGGCCGTCAGCTTTGGTCGGCCCTCGAACGCATCCACGCCGGTTCCAAGAGGCTGAAAAACACAGGTGGGGATAAAAGACGGAGAAGACGTTCATCTTGGCTTCATCAGCAAAAACTTTTAAAATATGCAAATATGGCGTTTGCACCGGCGCCTCACAGCAGCAAGGTCTCGTTTAAAAGTGCAACAGAACCGCATCATCTGCGAAAAGCAGCGACGAGACCCTGAAGTTTCCAAACCTGAAACCACGACTGCAGAGCAGATGAACGCCACAAACACGATCCTGCATCTTCTTTAACGTCTAACAATAGATTTAAAAACTCCCATTTTAAGGTCAAAATCGGTCCAATTTCATCTTTGAAGAACGCTTTAGTTGTCTTTACTTTTTTTTTTTTTTTTTAAACACAGAAATACTCACTGAGAGGTGAACCAGGAAGTGTTACCTGCATGATCTCCACCAGAGCCACCAGATCAGCCAGAGAGATTTTACTGCTGACGATGAACGGTTTGTCCTGGAGGAATTTTTCCTGCAGCAGGTCGAGTGACTGCTTCATGTCCTCGAGAGCCACGTCCATTTTCTCCTTCGGGGCCTCGGAGCCCATGAGGAACGGATACAGAGTCTGCTCACAGAGACACGCACAGTGCGAGCGTTCATCAGAACCAGAAGCAGCGGTTACTTTAAGCAGGTATTCCTTTTTTAATTCAACCTTTATTTCTACAAGTTAATCCCATTGGGCCTTGGGGGCTCATTAACAACAAAGGATTATGACACAACAGTGGACAACAACAACAACAGACAATCATAAAGGATGCGTACAAAATTGAGAATAACAAGTGAAAATAAAATGGTATTTTTAAAAAAAAAAAAAACAAAAAAAAAAAACAGCTAAGTTGTAATGTGATGTAGAAATTAAAAACAAGAACATGTCCAGATTGTTTTTTCTCAGGAACTTAACAGATGTTTAAAGCCACTCAGAGAGGTCAAGGTCGAGAGCTTCAGATCTTTAATAATTTGAGCTGCCGAAGCAAATTTCTCTCAAACACTCACCTTTGAGTTGTGAGGGTTCTTTTCTAATGCACTTTAATCTGTGTTTAAAAATACTACGATGGCTGCAGGGCTGAAAAAATGAGCAAATGGGCTTTTTGTTGTGCTAATTTATTATTGTGCTGTCATCCCAGCAACATGTTGTGGAAACTGTTCACCTTTCAGGATTCTTCAGACTATTTAAAAACCCTGATTGCACATTGTACAAGTTTTCCAGTACTTAGTGACCATCGGAGTGTTTGTCAGACCTGGACATCTGTCTTGCACTCGCTCTTGTGCAAGGTGGATGCCTCCTCTCCCTCTCTTGCTCTTTCTTCTCTCTGTCTGTGTTTTGGAGCTCCTGTTACACATCTTCTGAAACTAAAACTGCTGTCGTGGATCTGGTCAGCTGCACTTTCAACGCAATCAACAAAATCTTTTCAACAGAGCGACAGTGTCCTGGAGAGCCCTCATGCCCCGCTGAGACTCCAGTGGCAGGATACGTCATGGATCCGTGTGGAGTTTGGGACCTGATGTGTCTTTCCGTTTTGTCTCAGGAGGACGCCGAAGACGTGTATAATTGGATTTATGATAGCAGGGGTTCTGTTTTCTGGCATCGGTGGATTCTTATATTATTGGCTATTAAGGAAGACGGCGGCAGCAGTTTTGGTAATGGCAAAACTGCTGAGTATGTGTGAAGGTTTGGTTTGTGCTTCAAGTACTCAAAATCAGCTTATTGACGAGCTAAACCGTAAGATGGAAGCAATTTGTGAGAATCGCAGGTCATCTGCGGCTTCTGGGACTCGCCAGCATGTTGGAAACAACCTTGGAGGAGCCTTGTAGGCACGGACCAGTGGAATGTCCACAAATCTGGCCATTTTGGATCTTGACAGTAACAGCAAGGCTCAAGGCTGACAAGAAAAAACAGTCTGCCTGAAACCTGATAATTCTCAATCAACAATTGTGGCTTATCTGAAACTGACTCTCCCGATCAGCCTCGAAAACAGGCCAACGATCAAATTTCTCCCCAGAGATGTGTAAACTAAAGAAAAGCTTCAATCATTGCAAACTCCCCCCAAGAACTTCTGTGAAGGTTTATCAGAACTGTGCCGGCTGACCAACACCTTATCAGGACTATGGTCTATCTGTAAGTGCTTTGTGGACAAATCTCACCGTCCTGCTATCAAATGTATATGTAATGTGTTTATAAATGTGCTGCTGGGAGAGTTTTTGATCTCTTAAATCGTGTCCCGATAGGACAAGGTGTGAAGAAATCCTTTTTTGTAATGCCACTATATCCTCATGGATTTTCCCCCTTTTTATCTAAAACATATTCTGAAAAAGGATAAGGGGTCGCTCTCCAGTAGCAGCAGCAACGTGCACTCCGCCCATCTTTCGGTCGACTGTACAAACATAATTTTACTGTATTTTGGTACGATGATAATAAAGCGTATTCTAATTATGAATCTCAGAGCTGCCATGCAGGTATAAAAGCACAGACTTAATGTTCTTAAGAAGAGTTCCTCAATGGCTCTGAAACTATTATGAGAATTAGTTGCACAAACTTTCTGAACATGTTCAAAACCCAAGCTGCAACACTCAAAAACATTCTGAAATATTTTGGAAACTCCTGCACAAACCCAGAGAGGCGCTGAGGGATGGTGAGGCCTTGCAGAGTTGCAGCTGCAGCATGACAGAGGACTTTTACTCAACTTAAGATAGTAGTGGTTGAGAGTGATAATATTTAACGATTTCAAAGCTAAACTAATATTTAAAGTGATTTTAAAAAAGTGAGCAACGAAGCATCTTAACTGAGGTTGGAGCACAGATCTGGGGCACAAACCTTGAGCAGGAAGATCTTTGAGCAGTGAGCTCTGAGGTTCAGGTGCTGCCAGGACAAGAATTCATTCACACGAGCTCGCTGTTGCAGGTCAGCTGGAAACCAGTGGTCGGCTACTGATGCCGAGCATTTCTGGACCAGGTACAACAGGATGGCAGTGCTGCAACATGCGTCAGATCAAAACATCAGAACAATAAGTGAATATAACATTTATGTGACTTTTTCAAACAAATAAAATGTTCATTTTTAACTTGTTTGTTTAGCTTATCAACTGAGCCCAAAAGTCTTGCAATAAATAGTCCCACCAGTCAGCTGATTGACCTCACAGCTTTGGACTGCAGAACACCAGCAGTAAAAGAAGAGACAATTATTAATTCCTTTTAATGAGAAACGATCAACATTCATCCACTGTTGGTGTTTTTGTGGCTGGTTGAACAGAACTTCTGCAAATAATTATTTAAAAAAACATACATACATCATATATAATCTATATTTTTGTTCCCAAATTAGATTAGCTGGAAATCAGATTTAAAAATGACTTTTTTCTTTCTATCTCGACCATTAAAAATCAGATAAAATGAAATCAAGTTTTCTTTAGAAAAGCACATTAAAGCAAACAACTGACCAAAGTGTTGTTAAAATAAAGCAGGAAAAAAATAGCTGCACACAACAACAAAAAAAGAATCAAACAACAAGTTTCAGCAATAAAATGCCATACTATAGAAAATCTTAAAGACATTTAATTTGACTACTAAAATGTATTAAATCAAATTAAACCTAAGAAGAAAAAGGTGCCTTTAGTTGTGTTTTTAGTTTTAGTTGGCTCCCTGTCAAATCCAGAATTTAATTAAAAATCTTACCTCTAACCTACAAAGCTCTCAACAACCTAGCTCCATTTTATATTTGAGATTTTATTGTTCCATATTTTCTAACAGAGCTCTGACTCACTCTGACTGCAGGTTTACTTGTGGTTCCTAGAGTTTCCAAAAGCAGAATGGGAGGAAGATCTTTCAGTTCTCAGGCTCCTC
>JARVGV010001587.1:4373581-4384126 GCA_031762435.1 Hypsolebias longignatus | reverse complement strand
TGTGTGTGTGTGTGTGTGTGTGTGTGTGTGTGTGTGTGTGTGTGTGTGTGTGTGTGTGTGTGTGTGTGTGTGCAAAGATTTATGTATTCCTGTTGGAACATTTTTGGTCAAGGGTTATGTATTTAATATATACAGTATTGTGTCTGAGAACATTTTTCCCTCATGCTATGAGAACGTGCTTGTCTGCCGTCTCTCAAAACATCCTCTTACCCTCTTATGAACTGTTATGCTCTTTTAAAAGTCAACAGAAGACAAAGTTCGAGGTCTGTTCTGTGACACTATGTTTTTGCACATTACATACATTATCTATGAACACACTTGCAAGTTTAAAAAAACGGTCAAACATCACCTTCCATGAGCTTGTGGTCATTGTGTAAACAACATTGATTAAGGGAAGTTTTCTAACAAGTCCAAATGTAAATTGCTTTGAAAATGAGTATTTTAATTCTTCATAATATTTTTGTACATCAGATTTTTAGACAGAATCACTACAGTGATGTAGAAAAAAGATATAAAACTAAAACAAAATATCAACCATGATTTAAACTTAATTAAAATGATTTACAAGAATGTTAATGTCAACGCAGTAGTCCAGTAGACTCAACAGTATGTATGAAAATTATTACATAAAAGAAAGTTAGCTATCCTGACATATGTTCTAAAGTGCAAATAGATTTATCTATAACTTCACCTTGACAGAAGCAGAAGAAAAGAAAAGAGAAAAAGAAGGGCTGAAACTTGCCTGAATAATTTTGGTTACAACTTGATGACATCAAGAATTTTCCTTCTATTGCTGATGTAGCTTGATGGCATTTCATTGCTCTGAGTCTACTTTGTCTGTGACCATGTTGTCTGTAGTCTGATAATTATTTTCCTGTGACTGGATGACTTTTTTTAAAAGTCACCTTACTCGATGCCCGAACCCAGTGGCGGTCCTAGCCTATTTGGCGCCCTGTGCGTGTGTGGTGTTCTGTGTTACATGTTGTTAAAAAAAGTTGTAAAAGATAAAACAAAAATGAGGAAGCTGCGTTTCTTCTTCTTCCATTCTCTTTTTCCTAAACTGCGCAAAGTTATGCCGCCCCCTGCTGGATGCCGCCCTGTGCGGCTGCACAGTTCACACATAGCAGAAACCGCCTCTGTCTAAACCCAAACATATGTATCAAAACTAAATGAGAGCATACTCTGGGGAAAAGATGTGGACACCAGTGAAAAAACATTTGCTGCAGTGATCAATGATATTATTTACATCCAGATGTTTTCGCCTCCAGTTTGCTTAAAACTTAAGGAAAATAATTTTGTTTGTGTGGATTTCTACAGTTCTGATGAACTAAAGATAAATAAAGATGGGAGGAGTTTGTGTTTTAGTTTTACAAATAAAAACAAAAAAAATCTAATTCATGAAGAAAGAAACATTTCAAACTTATTTATTTATTTATTTACTGGCTTGTTTGTTCATTTGTTTATTTGTTTGTTTGTTCATTCATGCATTATTTTGTTCAATTTTTCTTTATCTTAGCACTAAGGTCCCATAAAGGTGAGTAACTTATTCCAGAAAGTCCTGGTCAAGAAGGCAACATAAATACACATTAAGAATAAACATTTGTTTCAATATGGAAGGGAAGACATCAGCATAGACAAAGTTACACACAAATCCAAATAATGCCAAAAGGTTCCATGGACAAAAATACAGAATAAAACTATGCATTTATATTTACAAGAACAATAAATAAATCTACCTTCTAACCTACAATCCCTCAACAACCTTGCTCCATCTTACATTACAGATCTTATTGTTCCATATTTTCCTAACGGAGCAATTCATTCTCAGACTGCATGTTTACTTGTGGTTCCTAGAGTTAAAAGCAGAATGGGAGGAAGATCTTTCAGTTCTCAGGCTCCTCTCTTGTGGAACCAACTTCCCGTTTCTGTCTGACACATTGTCCAGTTTGAAGACTGGGATTAAGACTTTCCTTTTTGATAAATCCTATAGTTAGGGTTGGCTTGTTATGCTTCTATAGGCTCAGACTACAGGAGGAGAAATTGACCTAATTTCCTTAAATTAATTGTTAAAATTGAATAGTTTTCTTTTGACACTAGTTCTATCTTAACATGTGATTCTGGACCTGCCATTGTGTATCTGTTCCTCTCAAACCCAGCCGGTCGAAGCAGATGACCTCCTGAACCTGGTTCTGTTACAGGTTTCTTCCTCATGAGGGAGTTTTACTTTCCACTGTCACCTTCATGCTTGCTCAAGATGAGAGTTCAGTGATAGCAGTCTGTTCCTCAGATAATGTTAAATTATTATTTTTATATATGAATACTGTATTCTTGTTCAGTGCCCTGAGATGGCTTCTGTTGTAACTTGATGCTATATAAATAAACGGAATTAAAAAAATTAAAAAAACTAATGTCTGCCAATACGAAAAAGCATCCTGCCTTACTGACCAGCTTAGACCGAGGAAAGGTCAAGAGCAGTCGTTCAAAAAATCTAAACCATCTGGAGAGAGCGGCCCGTCCTCTCCTGGTCTGAAATGATAACAGCCCCGAGCAACTTGAAGAAGCAAAAAAAAAAAAAAAAACTTTCTTAGACTGGTTTGAGTCAACACTTTACCTCATGAAGGCAGTTTAGAAACACATCCTCAATATCAAAAATATATGTAGGGGTAGTCCTCGACTTACGGCAACTCAGACTTAAGAACGTGTGTGCGGCGCAGCGTTAGCATACATTTTACATGTATTTCCTTGACTTACAGCGAAAAATCCGGACTTACGAATGTGTGCAGCGCCACGTGTAACGAGTTCCGACTTACGGCAAAATTGGGTTACGAACGGTTTGTAGGTAAGAAACCCATTCATAAGTCGAGGTCTACCTGTAGTAACTGCAAGAAGGACTTAGGATGGAACAAAACAGGAAGTAAACAGAGAAATATTAGTTTCTAAATGGAAGAAAAGGGCTGGAGTTATTATTTAAACATGTCAACAGATCAATCAGAGACAAATGGTTTTGTTTGTAACTGGTGCTTCTGCAGCTCAACTTGAAGTTGAGCTTCTATGAGCCGCTGAGACGACTGAGAATTAAAATAAATGTGAAGAATCAAACCAGTCAGACATGCAAGGCCACTCTGAAACTGCAGCTGTTGCAAGCAGCATCTCTGAATAAATCTGAAGTCAAACCACGATTTCAAAATGGACTGATCGCACTTCCTGAACACAAACTTGTCAAACGTTAACAGAAAATATATAAAAAAACTAAATACACTGTAATAATCTAGCATCCCCAGTGTTTTAAACTAAAGATCACGACTGACAAAGCTGTTTGGTCAAACCCTGAAAATAGCGTTGAGCAAGATATGTTATGAACAACTCTCAGCGACTACCACAACAGTTTTTAGTTCAATATTTGTAAAAATGACACACATTTTTGTGTTCACTTAAGTGGATTAGCTGTTGTGAATTTTGAATCGGGTTGACCAACGGTTAACTGTTGTAGATTCACATACAATACTTAGTTTCTGAGCATTCAATTCAAATCTGTAAACTGATTCATGAGATATTTTGCTAATACAACAGACAAATACTGATCCAAGCACTCACAGACAGGCAAAGACATGATAAAAACTAAAATACCTTTCTGTCAGAATGAAGCTGCCGTCCTTCATGACAGGAACTTTCCTCACAACGCTGAGTTTTCCAAACTCCTCGGTGTATTGCTGCCCTGAAACGAAAACTAAATAAATTAGACGCCCCAAACTTCAAGCAAAAATACTTTGCCTCATATTTGGTCTACCGTTTGAACACATAAAGATATATTTAAATGAGGGAAAAACAGAATAAAACTGTGGATTGCATAAACTACTAGAGAAATTGCATTTCCTGTTAAAATGCAGTGTGGATGCTTATTGCTGAAGAACTTGCTGAAAAACAGCTGACATTAGTTAAACTCTTGCTGAAATGTACCCTGATGCTCAATAATCCAGGTAGAAAAATCTAAAAATAAAACCCAAGTCTGGTCCTCTGGACATTCAAAAAACAAAACAAAACAAAAAAGTAGAAACGTTTCGTCTTTTGGACGAAAGACGGAACGTTTCAACTTTTTTGTTTTTTGTTTGTTTTTTGTGTTTTTTGAATGTCCAGAGGACCAGAATTAGCTTTTTTAGATTGCTGAAATGTAGTTGAAATGGAAGAACAAGCCAAAGTTAGCAGAAGAAAGCAGACAGAATACATATTTGTTTGAATTTGATTTGAATAAGCAAAAACTAGCACAAAAATAAGTAAATTGGCAAAAATACTGTAGTTGAAAAATAGCTGAAAAGGAAGAAAGAAGCTTAAGTTACCAGCTGGATGTGAAGAAAGAAAAATTGTGCCAAATCAGGATGAAAGAAGCAGATACAGTATTTGCAAAAAACAGATGAATCAAAGCTAAAAAAAATAAATAAATAAATAAAAAGTAGAACAAAGCTAAAATTAACATAAGCAAATAGAGCGAGTACATTTTTGCTGAATTAGGCTGAAAAATGTTTAAATGAGTGCAAAAAATGCGGAGTTAGCTGAAAATGCTAAAATTAGCATAAAACAGCTAAATAACAGCTGAAACTTGCAGAAATAAGCTGGATGTTGCATAATAAGCTGAAGTTAGCAGAAAGAAGTTAGATGAAGCACAAATATATTGTAGTTAGCAGAAAGAATCTGAAAGGAGCTCAAAACAGCTGAAAAAAGAGCTGAAATGAGCTGAAAGTAGCTGAAAAAGTTTAAATTTGCACAAAGAAGCTGAAAGAAGCTGAAGCAGAACAAAATGTGAAAGGTGCAGTAAAAAGTTATAAACTGATCTAAAGATTTGAAGGATGAAAAATGAGCTCAATTCATTTTATATGAGGAAAAAAATGGCAGAAAAGGTTAAATATTTCAAAAAGCTAAAGTTGCGCCTGTACTAAAAGTCATAGCACCCTTCTCCTGAAAGAGCTGAATGTTTTATGATTTGCTGAAATAGCACAAAAACAGTGGAACGAGAAAGATGCTGAAAAACCTACAGAAGAAAACTGGATCACAACAGTGTGAATGCTTCATAAACATTCACACAATAAATGAATATAAATTAGTCTTTTGTTATGTTTGCTCCGTTTTTCTTTATTTTCACGCTCCAGAATCATCTGATCTCAGGAGGGGGTGGAGGAAAAGTCTACTCTTCAAAACACTGCAAGGGTCAGTGAGTTTTCTGGGTAAAAGGTAAAAAATGTAATCTGAGTGCTCAGACGTGGATGTTATTGTAGTCTGTGCTGACAGAGTGGAGTAAAAACCAACTGGAAACTGAATTCCCACCAACGTAAAAACATGTTTCCCAGATTTACAAATTTTAACGTGCAGAAAGAAAAATAACAGCAATTGTAGACTGTCACAGCTGGAAGCCCTAAAGTTTGTTCTATCTGGGAACATGGCATTGGTTTCCAGGGATAATGTGTTTGTAGGCTCACCTGCTGAGAGTTCGACCAGCTTGAATTCGAAGGGGATCCCGAGCGCTCTGGCAAACAGGTAGACAGAGCGGCACGGAGGAGAGACCAGGTCCAGATAGAGCTCCATGCTTGTGATGGCTGCAGATGTTTGGATCCCTCTGTGCCTCCAGCCTGTCACCTGCAGCGCCTGTTATCCCCTGCCTGCACAGGCCCCGCCTCTGCTCGCTGGAAAACTCTCAACGTTTTAAACGGTGGCGACAGTTCAAAGTCTGCGAGCCGTTTGGGTTGACCGGTCTGACCTTTGGCCTCGCCTCAGTCCAACATTTTGTAAACACAGCGGTGATAATTACATTTTTATCTGCTTGACGTCTTTTCTGTCAGTTACTGGTTGTTGTTTTTGTTTTTTAGGATGAGTTGACATCTTTGGACGGTTTAGCACCTTAACGTGTGTGAATATCTTGTTTTTCCAAGCATCACAGTGATCTGTTAGTTTGAAGTAGCAGAGCTGGGGAGGAAAACATGCGGAACAGAATTAAGAACCTCACATTCCTTAAACGAATGCATCTGACCACCAGCTTACACTCATTTTAAACTAAGATCATATTTTGGGGTTGGTTAGGTTTGGTTTACCTTTAAAAACAACATTATGCACGGCCTCGTGGAATTTTGTGACATCTCGGTCTATCTGTTAGCAGTTAAAGCGTGTTGGGATCACGCTCAGCTGTTTTCACACCAAACAGCTCAGTACGTGTAAAACTGAGAGTCTTAAACATTTTTGCGTTTGCTAAAATCATTTTTCTGTGTATCGCGGTCCTTTGCTTTCATCAGCAGCCACTGGTTTATATTCTGGTTATACTTGAAGATACTTTTTCACTGGATCACTGCTGCTTTGGATATTTAGTTGATTTCATATTTTACCTCCTGTTTCCTGATGTTTATATTTATTTCCAACATAAGCTACTCAGTTTGGATTGTTACAGCTGAAATCATTATTCTATTTTTTGTTACTCGTCAGAGTCAGAGGCCGTTTTGAGCTTTTTGTTTGAGCCCTTCCTTCAGCGTGCTGCAGTTGACATGTCTTCTGCAACAAGGAGTTATTCTCGTTCATTTCTGAACTCAGTGTGACTCGTTGCATTTTCTTCCTGAACTTGATGAGATCATCACAAACACATTTTATCAATGCTTAAACTGTAGCTCACAATAAAAGAGGAGTTGGCCTTTTCCCTGAGGGAAAGCTTGTGGAGGGTGATTTTATTTTTTAGATGTGTTTTTTGTCCTCGGCTGTCCCTTTTAGTCGAGCTGTTAAAAGTTTGACCCGGTTCTCTTTAGGGTTGAGCTTTCCAGCATCTCCACCAACCTCTGTGTCTTCCTCCGAGCCTCAGCCGGTTTGTCATCATCCTGCAGAGGACGAAAAAAGCCGGTTTTATACATGCAGTCAGTGTAAATACTGTGAAAACAGCTGACACAAGAAAACAAACTGTTTCATTGATTAAAGACAAAACGTAACAAAATCTACAATCAAACATCCAGGAAAAAATAATAATAATAAAAACTGTAGAAAATCACAACCTGAACTTTGACTTTTCAGGTCCAGAAATTTTTAACTCTGTGTTTTTCATTGATGCTCGGTTTGAATTTTATTTTTTTACTTAGAGAAACACAAAACCCTGCAGCTTTTAAGCTGATTTCTAAAAGCGTGTTTTCTGCTATAAAACGAAGAACAATTATTTAAAGTAATTTTAGGGTCAAAGCTTCAAAGTTTAAATTTGCTATTTTAGAAATGTACGTTTGACATGAAAACACTTGTTTCTTTTACTATTTTAGTCCAAACATTTAGCGATAAATTAGTTTAACAAATTACCAAAACAGTTATTTTTACAGAGCAGGATTTTTGTCTAAAGTAAACAGCATGTCTGTAAATCTGAAGTCCAGATTTCAAATCCAGGGACTCTCCTCCAGTTCTGGACCAGTCCTCCTTTGACATTCAGGTCTTCGGAGACTAAAACCAATGCGGGTCGCTCCGGAGCAGGATTGTTTTTACCCTCAGGATGTGTTTGAGGAGGGCGGCTGCTTTCTGCTTCACATCCTCCAGCTGCCTCCTCCTGGTTGTCTCCTTCTGCAGCTCAGCCTCCAGTCGTCCCAGCGTGAGCACTTTTTGACGATACTGCTCAGATGTTTTGGCGAGGCAACTCCTGGAACCACAGCACGGACAACTACTCACCGCGAGGTGGGCCTTTGATCGGTAACAGAACCTTTCACTTTAAAAGGTACTCAATGCAATGTGAAGACCGTTAAAAATTATAAACTAAATCCACTATTTTTTCCCATATAGAAAAATTTGTCAACTAACTTTGTGAACAGCTGCCTCCCCAGGCATTTAGCTACAGAATCAACTGACATGACTGAAAACAGGTCAACAATAGCAACGTCCATGAAAGAGCAGTTTGGGATGGACGTGATGCGTCGGTTCATTATTTGCTCAGATTTGTTGAGTGAAATAAACAGATTAATGTGTTTTGTTCACACTGAGTTCATACCCACGTTTTAGATTTGCATATCGATATCTCAAAATAAAACTACTGGAGTAAATACTTTGAAACTGGGCCATCAGATATGGTTCAAAATGACCTTGATGTGTTGTGCAGGTGGACTGACTCAGATCACTTGTGCTAAAACTTTCTTCTTGCGTTTCCAAAATAACTAATCAAAATTTAATCTACCCGATGATGGTTTTATTACTTGTCAGTGCACAGTAATCTATAATCTATGACCCACGAAGCTTCTACTAATTGCCCATTAACAACCATCATAGCAGCTTCAACAGTCAACAAACAGTTTTCTCTTTCCAGTTCCCATACAGAACTTGCAAAACGTAACAAAGGTGACACCGTCTGGCTTTATTTAAGTAATATACACAGTAATAAAGCGTGTATGGCTCCTATAACGTTTGTCAGTCTATTATATGTCTCGGAGCTGTTTCTCTCAAAAACTTCCATCAAATTTGTCTGATATTTTCTTTTATAACTTTAAACAGTCAAACTGTAGTTTTCTTTCTTTCTGGGTAGATGGGACAGTAATATACATAGAACTAGCACCTGGGTGAGCTGGTATTACTGAGGACATTCAAAATAATTCAGAAAAATAACCAGATTAGATGATTGTCTAATAATAAGTGGGTAAAAATAAGACCACATCTGTTGTGTTCTTATGCGTTTTGCTTCAAATACATTTTGCATCACTAACTCGCACCATGAAAGGCTGCGTTAGAAGGTATTTTGTGTTTGTCAGGGTCTAGTGGTAGGTAAAAGTCTGGACGCTTAACTTCCAACTAAATTAAATTAGAACAGTAGGTGGCCATGTTGTTAGAACTGTGTTTCATTCTTCAGCAGAAAAGAGTGTTTGCTTCTTGAAAAGAAATAAAACCATGTACCTGAGAGTCTCTGTCTCGTTCTGTGCATCCGTCTGGTTGCCGAGACATTCTGATTTCTCCACGTTGAGCTGCCTAAACGTTTGCCAGTGCTGGTCCACCTCCTTAAAATGATGAGATTAAAATGTTCACTGAACCATGGAACAAAGTGATAGCCTCTGTAGTTAATTATGTATAAAACCAAAACAGACTTAAGACCTAAACTTTATTTTTTACCCTTTTGTTTGTAAGAGTAATCCAAAGTTTAGGTCTAACTTTTGTGGCTCATTTACCTTCTCCAAGGTGGTATTCTGCTTGATCAGCGTGTCAGTCTTCTTTGTCAGGTCTTGTCTGCTGGAATTCAAATCCTTGAGTCTGGCGTTTAGGGCTACTAGCTCTTCACTCAGAGCCGAGTTCTCATTCAGGAGCAACGAGATCATCTCCCTGTGCTTCCTGTTCGTAGCCCTCTCCTTCCCCAGAACAGTTGAGAGTTTGGACAGACATGTGCTTTGAGTTTTAAAATTTTCTTCCAGCCTGTTGTTGAACAAGAGGTATTTACTGTTTGTTGATGGACTCTGAAATTATAGCCTGTCTGCTTCAATTTACTCCAGACCTTACATTGTAACCTCTGCCTCTAAAGCCATCTTCAGGCTTTGGATCTCAGCTTCCTGCTCCTCCGGCAAGTCGACCAACTGCTTCTCCACAGCCTGCAGTTCAGACTCCTGCTGCTTCAGGACGACAATCTGTTTCTTTTTCTCCACCAAGTTTTCAGCTGAAGAAAAAAAAAAAAAAACGAGAGTGAACAAAAATGATTATGTAACCTACATGACAGGATTTGCCAGTGACTGTAAAAATGAGCACAGGTACACCATGAAAGATGGCTGTGGAGACGAAATGGCTCTCAAACTAGAATGCCCTTTCTTCTTTTATTTATTTATTTTTGTTATCAAATTTTGACCTTTGGCCTTGGATATTAGTGATGGTTTAATGAGGTTTTAAGATCACTATATTAAAACAATTACTATCCATGAGTATGGGTGTGTGTGCGTGCGTCTACTGTATGTGTGTGAGATGTGTAGCTTTATGAGGCAACATTAACTAAGGACGCAGCCACAACTAGAGGACGTGCTTTGGTTACGTGAAGTGATTCACTGGAGGCATGAGGTCTGCATCAGAATGAGTCAAAAGTCTGAATTCATCACTGTTGTACATGTTGGCACGCTAGCCAATAGTAAGCGCTGATTATGTAAAAATGGTAAGACAATTATTAATGATAATATTAATATATTAGAGTATATATAAGCTAATATAAATACATTATACTGTATATAAAAAATGTAAAATGCCACAAAGCTGTGTGCTACAGTTGTATCAACCAAAGAGAAAATGTGTCTCATTTCACATCAGCAGATCTGATCTTATTTACCTCAATGTGAATGTAACCAGACCATAATTTAAGCTACCGGTAATAATGTAACTGTTTAAAATTAAAATTAGCCTAATTAGCCAACTGTGATAGCTGTTAATTATTGAACTGACTTGTAGATATTAGCTTCTGTGGCAGATTATTGTTGAACACTGTTGAATCATACTACAATTTAGCACAAATTATTAAAAGTTATCTAAATCTACTGCAGTACTGTACAAACTAAAGGACTTGTTGAATGATAAAGCTCTATATTTGCTGTATAA
>JARVGV010001587.1:4314513-4339329 GCA_031762435.1 Hypsolebias longignatus | reverse complement strand
AGGAAAGTCACAGACACAAGACGTTTCCTAGCATTCAGTGTTAGACATGATCTGTTTCTGAAAAAGAAACCCAGTTTCAAATGACCATCAAAACTACAAAAATGGCTTTAACTCTATCAGTTTTACAAATATTGACCTAATGTTTGGTAGCTAGCTGTGATTGATCCCCAACACTTATTCTGCTTTGATCTTGACATCTTACAATATTGCATGAAGTCATGCATAATAATATTTAGCAGGTTTGACAAAAACGGCTACAACTCTTTACATTTTTCCTAATTCCCTCAGTCCAGCTTTTGCCTTTTGTTTAGTGCCAGACCAAAGTGATTTCATCTGTTAGACTGTTTTGCTGCTGTTTGTTTTGGATTTGGTTTTTCATTTGTTTATTTGCTTCTGCTTCATTTTTAGGTTTTCCATCATCATGATAAAATCCTATAGTAATGAAAGAAATGTTTCCCATATGCCACAATCATAGATACTTCCGTTTTTCAGATCATTTGCGATAAGATCAGAGCCATGGAGGTTCTAATGTCCGAAGTTATGTAAAAGAGTTCTGAGCAGATTCACACAATCTGATGATGGAGGTAATTGGTTTAATCTTAGCTCAATATATTGATAGCGTCTTTTTCCCACAGGTTGTTTTGAGTTACAGCGGAAAGGGAAACACACGTAATCTGTTGAAAGGAGAACACCCATCAGTTTTCTGTGTGGCAGGGCTGCAGATGTGGTTTTTCTCAGAGGGACTGAAGTGAGGCAGATGAGGAGGTGCGGATGGGACGGCTCTGCTCTGTAATTTGTTTCTGTGGAAATGAGTAGAGTCATTTCCTCTGGGTCAGGTGGAGAGGAGCATTAAGGATAATGGGACACTCAGGGACACCAAATGGGGCCAACGTACATGGTTTGGTGACCCAGTTGTAAGGTTGTGCTCTCATTAACCTGAATTTAAGTCAGATAATTCATGATATCTGCAGGCTGAGCTGAAATTGCTTATGTCATTGCTTCCTCCCTCCTGATTTTTTTTTTCTTCTTAGTTATATTTTCTGAAGAAAAAATAAATGAATAAATAATCTGACTAAACACTCTTTGGTGCTATAAAAGTGTAATAATTTATTTTGCCCTGCCAAAAATATTATTGAAGGTGGCATAGAGAAGCGGTTAAAGTTGTTCTGAAGTCATGGACAAATGACACACATTTAAAATAACTTCATTGTTGTTTCAGGCCTTTGAGAGATTCTCAGACCTCAAGAAGAGAGGAAAGATTCCTCACGCTCAGGACTTTGTGAATGAAGCGAGTACCCCAACCATCTCCCCGAATGCATGGAACCGACCTCGCTGTGGAGTGCCCGACTTCCTCACCCAGAAGAATGTGCGTCATCGAGAAGGACACCGCCAGAGACGCTTCGTGCTACACGGAGGACGTTTTGACAAGACAGACCTCACATACAAGTACAAGCTTTTTTAAAAATCTATCAATATTTTGTATTTTTCTGTTTCATATTTAACTCAAATATGAACTATCTTTGTATTTGTTTGTCCTTGTGGGTTTTGGCTCCATGCGGCTGATAGAAGCAGAATTTTATTCCATTTAACTTTTTTTTTTTTTATTAACTATGTGAACTTGAACCACAGCCCTTCTCACTGCTTCAAAATGTTCCTCTATAAGTTTAGGTTTAACTTAATTAAATAATGTAACGGAATTATGAAATTAATACTAAATGTTTCAAAATCAAGAGTGAAACTTCAAGTTTAAGGAATGCCTAGAATATCTTGTAGTTGTGATTATTGAGGTTTTTCTAATTTCTTATCCAGCTGACCCATTCTGTGACTAAATGCTGAAATAATCTTTTTTGTTTGTTTGTTTTTTGTTTTTGTTTTGAATGTCCAGAGGACTAGTCTTAATTTTTTTTTAGATAGAAATAATTTTTTTTTTTCTTGTAGAGGAAACTGATTTTTCTTTATCACATTTTGCCATTAAGGGTGGGTGATCATATAATTTCCTCTGTGTTGATGTGTTTGTTGGCAAAGTATCTCATGAACCAGAGCATGGGTTTTAATGAAACTCATAGTAATCATTAGATGTACACCTACAACTGAGTGACTTTTGAAGTCAACCCAAATCAAGATGGCTACCACAGCTAATCAACCTTAGCAAACACAAAAATGGTTGTTACCCAGTCAGGTTAACAGATGTTGAGCTACAACTTTGTGTGGTAGTAGCTGACAGTCATTGTCAGCAAATATCCTGAGTGCTAATAAACAAGATCTTAGTTTTAAACTTTGACATGCAAGATGATGGGTAATTTAATTTAATAAGTGCTATATCAATATTTATTGTAACAAACTAATTCTGCATTTTTAGGACAGCTCTGTAAGGCTCATATGATTTAGCGAGGTAAAATATGTAGTTTTTATAACGTCCTGTAGCTAAAATGTTTCTCCATGTCCTCATTTGTGTTGTTTCCAGCTGCAGCAAGACAAAAAAAAAAGTGCTTTCTTTACACCAAAATGAACAAACAGTTAAAAAGTTTCTGGAGAGACCAAAAGCAGAGGTGATGGTGAGTCCACATTTCTACTGCTGCACTTTAGTCACCCTGAATGACAGACTTAAAATAAATAATGAAAGATGGAAAAGCCGATAAGGAGTTTTGAAAACGAAGTCTTGAACTTATGATTTATAAAACAGAGTGCTGGTTTTCTTTCATCAGAGGCTGTGGCACCATCAAGAGTGGCGGCGTCTGCTGGCTGCTGCCTCTGTGTCTGCGTCTCCTGGGGTCCCTTTCATTGTAGTCATTCTTTAACATAACAGCATATTAAGGCAGACAGAATGAAAGCAAGCACATGGAGGTAGAGAGCTTTTAATAGCAGCACTGACCACAGACTAATTAAATTCTGCTGGATCAGATCTATTTTGGTGCCACCTGAGTGATGTGGTTAACCAGGACCAATGGCAGTGACCCACCGAGTCAAACGTCACCTCTCTGCATCAAGACCTAACAGGACCCTACTCTAGTCAGTGTGGCTCTGCTTTTTACTTCAACATATTTAGATTTTATTTTTGAGTAGTTGCTAATTGGAGCCTATGTTTTAAGGATTGAGTTTGGAGTGCCAGGCAGGATGTGGGAGCAAAATGTACAACCTCAGAACAGAAAAATGTCACCTTAAACGGGAAATGCAGTTTAAAGAGATCATACAACGCAATTTTTTATTACTTTTTTTAAATTGCTGACAGCAAGAGCTCAAGATATTTAATGTTTTGTCTAATTAGCTTCATTTTGACTATTATACACATTATTTTTTATAATCGTAGGCTGAAATGTATTCCAAATAAATTTGGAACAGTAACTCTTTTGCCTCTTTAACCCTTGCTTTAATATCTTCTGGCTTTGTGATAAAACATTTCAGGCGTTATTTTTGTCCCATTCTTTCGGGAAACAAGATTTAAGGTGTCCAACAGTATGAAGTTGTTGATTTAATTGCCTACATTCTTTTATGGAGACATGTCAGGACTGCAGTTAGAACACTCCCCTCCTCTTCCTTAGCTTTTGTAATGTGAGTAAAACGTGGTTTTACATGAGTTTGTTGACAAATGAATTCCCTGAATGTGATTTTGAAGGCAGCAATATCTAGCTCCAAAATCTCAGATGGACTTTTCTGCAACAATGCTGCCCTCACAGAACACTGATCCAAGCCCAGAACCATCACAAAGCCCAGCTTTTGGACTTGTTTGGAGCCTCCTCTTTTTTCTTTTTTGCACCCATTTCTTCCAAAGATGTGGAATACTGATCTGTCTAGCTACAATCCACATTTCTCTCATTTGATGGAACATCTCAAAAACCTTTGAGCCCAGAGAAGTTGCAGCCATTTCTAAATAGTTGACATAAGATTTTTTTTATTTATTTATTGTTTTGCACAACGAAGTTTGAAAGTATGAAATGAATTCCATTGTGACAAAGTTACAAAGACTCCCCAAAGATATGCCTCGTCTCTGTGGTTCTATCATCTCCTGATGACCAGCGCTTCTTGATGCAGTGTCGTCTAAGAGATGAGATCATCGCTGTCCATTTCAGGCTTGCTGTCTTCTTTATTCTTTACCTTATACAAATTACTTCACAACAGTCGTATGATCTGAATGTTAACTTTTGTTGAAGACGTTATTAACAGTTTGGTATTTTTTTTGTTGACGTACTGGAGACACTTGCCCAATATTTGTTCCTCAAAGATTCATCTTTTCATGTAGGGTTTTTAGTACTTAATCATGAATATAATCACATGTTGACGTCAGCTGCCCAAAAAAAACCACATTTTTTCAGAATCAGAATAAGCTTTATTATCATTGCACCGAGGTAAATCTCATTACAGTTTTGGGTCATGGGGAGTCAGTGCCTGTCTACAGCAGTTACTGCTTTTAAAATGAAGCTGAAGTGAAAAAATAAAACAGAATATGTTTTGGTTTATACAGCCTGCTATAAAATTAGTCAAATATGAGAATCTCACATCCCCCACCACACACACACATTGCATGCCTTTCTCATTTTCTTTGTTTAAAAACGTATCCAAAACTCCAACAGAAACTTTATTTAAACAAACCATGCTGTCCTAAACGGTAGATTATGTTACCGTTAAACGAAGCCATGTTGGCTGTGACCGTCACGCCATGTTATATAAATGACGGCTGTGAGCAGCAGCTCATATGTACAGACATCAACACTATCACCTGACACATATCAAGAACAGTGTTTTTTCCATTTTCTCTTAATTCTGTTTGACTCAGTAACTTGTAAGCCACTCCAAAGAACCAAATATGAGTTTCTGTGTGACTGACATAGTAAACAAGTAAAACAGTTTTTCATTCATCTTTTCAAGTATTTCATAAGAAGAAAAATGTCTTCTTATAATCCCCTTGTGAAGCTCTGGAATAGTCTACCTTTATTCTGCAGGTTTTAGATAAATATTTTTCAGAAAATGTTACGCATCATTAATCTACTAAACCCAAGACATGGTAAATGAGATGACAGCAGTGGGATTTAAATTTTTATTGATGGTGTGTTTTTAAAAATGCCACATTTTGTGCTAAACTTACTGCTGCCTCATTTTAAATTATCTGGATGAAACAAGTTTAACTCAGCAGCAGACACAAAAAACTATTTAGCTGCTCTGATGTTTCTCATCGATTCCTCTTCGCCTCCTCATCTTCTTGCCTGATCCCAAACTCAGCCTCAGCCATCTTTAAAAACATCTCATAAATTAAAGTGAACAGGAACTAGGAGGCTGCAGGAGTTTAAGTGACGATGCATTTTTCTTTTCTTTCTGGAAGTCTGTTTTAGTGCATGTTATATACTGTATAAAGGGGATTTTCCAACATTACTAACTGGATAAAAAGTAAAGATTTAAGTGTGTACATGCACACATTATTAATCTGTTAGTTTATAAATAATAAGCATAACAATCTTTCTTTCTGCATCTCTGACACACAAAGGAATTCAGGACACACAAAGTGAGAATCAAGATAATAACTTTAATAACCTACATTAAAAATAATCATTATGACAATCTGTTTCTTTCACATGTGTGTAATAAAAGATCAGCAGCAAAGAAAAACAAATAAAAATTCCAGCTCTGGATCTTCTAATTAATATGTTGGATCTTGTTTGAACCTTGTCGTCTCTATGCAACAGAAACGTTGTTTTGCGGTCCCTGGGGGCAAGTTACAAGCCGAAGCGGTTTCTGCATGATCCGTTACATGGCCAGGTTTTATATCATTGCAGCAAAATAAATAAATAAATAAATTATCTGGAGTTTGGCCAGAAGCCCCGAGTTAAAACGTGAAGTGACGGCTCCTAGATTAGCCCACATGTGAGAGGTTTAAAAAGTGTGCAACAGTTATTTTGATTCTCTGATAAATTACCAGCTTACAAGTTAAAAGGGAGTTTTGCCCTAAAATTCCTGCTATCATCTTCAAAGTTCATGTGTTTGCATTATAATTTATGTACTTATACATGTTAACACAAACATTCGCTGTTTACTCCTAATTGGCTCTTACTCCTTTTTAATAATTTTAGGTGTGAACTCATATCACACTGGGTGGTTTTATCTGAATGGAAATGGAGGAGATCACAATCTTAGTGAGTTTAAAGGCGTCACCGCTCCTTAAGAAGAGATGACAGCAGATATCAAGGATGGTGGTCTCTTTCTGCACCTTTACTCCGTCTGCTTCCTGTGTTGACACCTGCGCTGGTCTCCTGCAGGATCAACAAGTTTCCCTGGCAGATGGGTGAGGAGAAGGTGCGTCGAGTCTTTCGAGAGGCAGTGAAGATCTGGAGTGACGTCACACCTCTCACTTTCACCGAGGTCCGCAGCGGGACGGCTGACATCCAGATCGACTTTACTAGGTGGGTTGGCTGGCTGAGGTGTTTAAAAGAAGGAAGGGAAGTGTTTATATTCATTATTATTTGAATGATCTCGGTGACCTTTTGTTTTTGTGAAAATTACTTCCCCGCAGCTCAATAATAGCTGAACTATCAGCTGCTTAGCTGCACTGCTGGTAATATACAAAGATGTGAGAAGTTTATAATTTGAGACTTTTTAAGGTTGTGGATCCAAGTCAGCACGAATTTCAGCAGAATTTTCACTTTGACTCTATCATACTACTTTTCTGTCTTTTCCTCGAGGTGTTTACCAACCTGGACAGTTGATCTGATGCAGGGTGGTTTCATAAATTTATGCTGCTGGTTCTATTCCACTGTGTTTGGTCTTGACAGAACCTGAGATTTATCAGGCCAAGCTGTGTTTATTTGGTGATCTGTGCTCAGTGCAGCGTCAGATTCCTCATTTTGGCTGATGAAACAGGTTCTGTTGTAACAAGTTGACTTCACTACCTATGATTACATGGACATAAGTAACTGGATTAAATGCCCCATTCAGATTATTCTTTGTTAGAGGGGTGGTATATGTCAATTCATAATCCGAACAGTGTGTATGTAAACACTTAATCTGATCGTTTTAATCGTGGAAAACTGACCTGACTTTGCATGTGCGACCTATGTCAACCTCGCGTATTTCCACCTCGCTAGATGCAAATGTGTCCCGGTGGTTGGGGACCTCTGCTATACCATATGCCAAAAAGATCTATTAATCACAGGTTGCTCGCCAACAATTAGCACAGATGCTAACTTAATATTGAAAACACCAAAGAAAAACTAACACAATTGTCATTGTGTTTGTCACAGGGAAATTTCAGTACAAATTTAAACAATTTACAGTCTTTACTAAAGACAGTCATCCTATGATAACTTTGTGCATTCTTTATGAAAATATGTGGAAACAGACAGCAACACATTTCAGCTACAACAGCTGGAAGCTGTAGAAGAACCAACGGCGCTACGCAGCAGCTATTCTGCTGACTAAAAGTGGCAAGACAGATTAACATTAACAGCATAGATTCAGAACCATCCATAATCTGTTATAAATTTTAAAACAAGTTATGACCTCATCTCAAGTGCTTCTTCATAACAAGGTCTGAAATTAAATCTTTCTCATTGTAGGTCAACATTTTTGAGGTGCGTGAAGCTTCATTAATCTGACCTAAAGCTAAAACAATAAAATACCAGCGGGTATGAAATGATTTTTGTTGAAAATACAGTAATAAAACTTTTTGATGTTAAAACAATGAAAGGGTAATTGTTGTTTTTGTTTTTATAATAATGAAAGCAGCAGTAGTTTATTGCACCTCCTCAAGCTTCATCTGGATTCTGGATAATCAGGAGCATCTCAGTCAGCAAAAAAGCACAGAATCACATATTTTAACTGTCAGATAACATCTGATTCTGACAACAAAGACCTTTCGTTACAAAAAGATTTACTGACAAAGATTACTGCGATGAGTACACCAAGAGGGAAACGATGCAGTGAAGCAAGAAAGGACAAGCAGGTTCCATGCAGCCGATACAAAAGTTTGATTGTTGATCTGTATTTTCAGGTATTTCTTTTGTTCTGCAGTGATTTTGGTTTTCCCCTACTGAAATCATAGTTTTAAATCAATCTTTGGCATGTTCTGTTTTTTTAAAACACTATTTTAATAATAAATCGAAACTTGGACGTTTACTCTTAACGTTATCTGCCACCATTTTTCTAATGCTTTGTTTTTTCTCTTTATTTCTACAGTTCGAATGCAAGACGTCAGTTATTTGAGATAATTTATCTTGAGTCCTCATTATTTTTATCTATCATTGCTTAATTTTTTTAAAAAGTAAAACATAAATCTTAAACACAACAAAGACCTCATTATTTACTAACTTTTTGAAACTGTTGTTGGACTTTTTATAGTCAAATTATTAATTATGTTAATTAAAATATTTATTTAAATTTTTTAATTATTTTTGAAGTGATAAAACAAGCAATTTAAAAAAAAAAAAAAAGGTGTAATTAATATACATACTATCAGAAGTTTGTCCACAAGTTTTTTTTTCATTTCTTTTAATCTCTCCGAACAGTTAAAACTCATCAGAGCGTTTGTTTTTCTAAACCTACAGCTACTATCATGGAGACAGCCTCCCCTTTGACGGACTGGGTGGGATTCTCGCGCACGCCTTCTTCCCCAAAACACACAAACAAGGAGAAATTCACTTCGACTACGATGAATCCTGGACTCTGGGAAACCACATGGGTGAGCATCTGGATGGCTTCTGATGTTTCCGGCAGTGAGACTTTGAGTTAGAGATGTTTATTTTTCTTATAAAATAAAAATAAATCAGTCAGACAAATGAACAAACTGAAGATTTTTAAACGTTTAGTTTGTACAGAATGAAAACATTTCTTCATTCACACACAAATTATAAAGTGGGAGGAGGAGAAAGATCATTTTGAGGGACGTGGATGCTTTTTCTTGAAGATTCCCAGAGAGGGCTGGGGTTTTTTAAACAAAGTACACCCCACATGCCTCTGTATGCGGGTTGTACTTTTATCATTTTTTATCATTTATCATTTTAGAAATATATCTAAAATGATCAAAACTATAGCTAAAGTTAGTAAAACAGTTGCTAAAGCTAAAAATCATCAAAAAGTATCTACGGTAATATCAAAATTATAGCAAAAAGTTAAAAGGAGCAAAGCTGGCAGCAGAAAAACGAGTGCAACAGAAGGTGTGTGTGAGAATGGGAGACTTTCTCCAATGTGAGGATAAATAAAGTTATTCTTGATCTTAGTCTTATTTTGGCATCTGTTTTGCTCATTTTAGCTATTGTTTCGCTGAAACCAGCCACTAGGGAGCACACATTACCATATCTTTCATGCCAGTCCCAAACCTGGGTCATTGGTGAGGTTTCGGTCAGACAGAGCTTCCAGTGTAAAACACTTACAGAAACAAATATGCTTGTTTGTCCAACCTGAAATCATCGTCCAGCACAGGTTGAACGACTGGGAGCTAAAGCTAAAGATTCCAAACTGAGATGGTTTGGACATGTCTAAAGGAGGGACAGTGGGTATATTGGTTTACAGGTCTCTTGAAAATGAGTCCTCGTGTCTCAGTGAGACTAACCTGTATAAATGGGATTAACATGTCTAAATAAAGGTTTAATGAATGGTAGAAGGATGTTGAAGATGCAGCTGCCAGGAAAAAGACAAAGAGGAGATATATGGATGCAGTTAGAGAGAACATGGAGGAGGAAGTGGTTGGCGTGAGGACAGAGATGGAGGAGGATGACTTGCTGTGGAGACCCCTGAAGAGGGAACAGCCAAAGGAAGTAGCAGCTGCTATAGTATTGCTGCTTTTAGCTCATGTTTATTTCAGCCTCTGTTCTGTGTTAACTCAGCTTCATCTTCTTCATCAGATCTCAGAAAAGTAATTCACACTACGTTTTCACTGAAAATACTTTTTCACCAGCTCTTTTATTTATTTATTTTTGCTATGAAGTATCTTTTGAAAAGCTGGTATGAGCTGTTCTTTAGGTCAAACGTGTCGGACACACATTCACGTCATACAAACAAGTAAACGAGTGCAGCTACATAAATCAAGAAGAAGGACGTTCTTTTTTGACTTGTTGAGAAATGTGTTGGCACTGAATGGGCTCAAGTAGTAGAATCCCCACATGTGCTGCTGAAAGCAGGTCGAAACAAATGCTTTCTGCAGTTCTCAGACACCGTTTGAACCAGGTGTGCATCTTCTCTCCTTCCTGCAGGTACAGACCTTCTGCAGGTCGCTGCCCATGAATTCGGGCACGTCCTGGGCCTGCAGCACTCGCACAAGCCAAAAACCATCATGTACGAGTACTACTCTTTCTCCTACCCACTGAAGCTGAGCGAGGATGACAAGCAAGGCATCCAGTACCTGTATGGAGCTAAACCGCGGGCTCTGGCTCCACGGCCAACCACTCCACCACCTCCTCCCCCACCACCACCTCTACACGTCTACACCGAGACCAACGAAATTCCTGTGAGTGTAACTAATACAACATTGGAAGAAACATACATGAAAGAGGCATATGGATGATTTTGTGTTTAAAACAGAAAAATAACTAAACTGCGGATAAAAAACAGACGAGTTTAAAATCTACATCGCTTGTTGCATGAGTAGAATTTCAATTAGTTTGTTGTGAGAGGAGAAATTATAGATGCACAGGTCTTTTTATGCTCATGTGACATCTCAGTGCAGCTGTTACATGTTTTATTGCTACAATGAAGCTTAGATCAGGAGGCAAAAAAATATGACATATTGTCAGAAAGTAAGTCACCTAGAAGTCTGGCAGCAGCTGCTGTGAAGAAAACGGTACCAGTTATAACAAATTTGAGTTTCATGCGATTAGAAAAAGTCTTCAGAGCTCAAAGTAATCTCCCAACTACCCAAAGAGCAAAAATGGAAGAGACGGTGTGCAAAAACATTAAGGTATGGATTTAGGAGACACTGTGACAGGTTGAGGTGTTTCTCCAAACACCAAACAACCAGCAGCACTGAAAGGCCTCCCTGCTTCAAACCACTTTGAAGACTATCTAGTCTTTTAGTGGTTTTTAAACATCTCAGTGGTCTCGCACCATCTTATCTTGCAGAGCTGCTATTACCCTACGAACCCCCGCGGACACTAAGGTCCTCTGGCACTGGACTACAAGTAAACGAGTGCAGCTACATAAATCAAGAAGAAGAAGGACGTACAGTATATGAATCACATTTTGTGCTCTCAAGTTAATATTAAGGGTTCAAATTCAAAATGTCTAAGCCTACTAGGACGGACAAATAAGTTGTTTACAGCAAATTCTGTTAAATGTTAGTTTAATTTTGATGGTGTACATGTTTGTGATTATAAAACTAAGTAAAGTGGATACATAGCCAGGTCTCTCTTGTAAATGAGTCCTCGAGGCTCAATGGGATTAACCTGCCTTAATAAAGGTTGAATGAAAACATGAGTCTCAAAGGCAAAGATCAAGTTTAGATTCTGGAAGAGCTTTTTTTTTTTTTTTTTTTTTTTTTCTGCTGATGAAATTGTGAAGTGGGGGTTCGTTCTCTTGTGTTAAATCCCCTCTTTACTCTAGTGTCAGGTTAAAACAGTCATATGTCTCATCCCGCTGCAGTAAAACACCCTCCTGGGAGAAACTTTAGATCTGTGTTGAAATAAGCCGGTGATCTGTTGTATTTCCAGCCCGATGTCTGCGAGACGGACTTCGATGCGGCGTCTATGATCCGAGGGGAGCTGTTCTTCTTTAAGGCGGGCTACGTTTGGAGGATCAGAGACCCTGCAGGATCAAAGCATCTGGAGAGTGGGTACCCGGCTCTGGCGTCCCGGCACTGGAAGGGGATTCCTGTCAAGATTGACGCCGCCTTTGAAGACAAGTTAGGAAATATTTGGTTCTTTAAAGGTGGGTGACTAAGACTAAGAGCTGCAGTTTATGTGGTTTATGGTTTCGTGCGAGTTCAGGGAAGAAGGCACAGTGATGTCTTGTGAAGTGAAAAACCCCTGTGGGCAAGTTTAAGAAGATATAAAAATGGTAATTAAAGATTTGGGAGAATGCAGTAACTGTAATGAGATTTAATCTTAGTTCCAGTGACATAACCGCTATTTACTTACAACGATGCCTTTAGTGAGGATAAATGTTTAACACGATTCAGCTGAGGTGAACAAATAATCAAATGAAAAGGGCTGTCGTTTCTGCAGGGGATCACTTCTGGATGTTTGATGCTGAGACTCTCATCAGGGGACCGGAGTCCATCCGGAGTTTGGGTCTGTCCATATCCAGGATCCAGGCCGCACTTCGCTGGGGCCACGATTCCAACTACAACACCTACTTCTTTAAGTCGGGCAGTTACTGGAGGTTCAGCCCCCACGAGAACCGAGTCGAGTCTGCCCACCCGCGCAGGATGCAGGACTGGAGCGGCATCCCTGACGACGTGGATGCTGCCTTCAGGGACATGCACGGTACGCAGATTGTATTCAGTTTATTTATTTATTTATTTATTTTGTTGTTGCTAAAAACAACTTGATGATGGTGGGGTAAATGAACCGAAAACTTACCATTAACATATTTATTTTAAAAAGGCATTTATTAAAAAAAAAAAAAAAAAAGAAAACGTTTTAGAAATTTCTAACTATTGTAGGATTCTAAATTTTTACCACTTGCACCTCACCCTGATGCTTTTTTGTTGCTGTAAAACTAAAATAATTAATTTTTGTTCTCAACTTCACAGGCTACGCTCACTTTATCCGAGGGCGGCTTTATTGGAAGTTCGATCCTGTTGGCATGAACTCGTTGGAAGGCTACCCTCGCTACGTCGGTGTGGATTTCTTCGGCTGTGGACCCGAGTGAGTGCGGAGAATCACGTTTGCCAATACGTTTCGTTTCGTTGTATTTTTTGGGGGGACAATGAAGAGGAGTTTTATGGAACAGAAACGACAGATTCAAGAGGATGCAATGCTCTTTAAATCTGTTTATGCCTTTTTGCATTTATTGATCCTCAGATTAACTCACGCCTTCTTCTCAGGAAAACCACATAACCTTTCCTCAGAATTGGCACCTCCTGTGCAGCTCTACTTGGACCTATTTTTGCACATTTTTGTCCCCATGCGGTTGAGATCTGGGTCCCGCTTCAGTCTCGCCTCCTTTCTCTGAGCCTGAAAGTGTTTTAAAGACTGTTTTTACTCAGCGTGGTCAGTGTTAGATACTCAAGATGTTTTCATCGACTGCGGGCCTCAAGAGTTTGAAGAGTAACGTCAGAACGTAAAGCAGCTTTCTGTGGGTGGGAGTTAGCTGCTGCCTTTGTCAGGGTTTAATTTTAACCATAGAAATCCCATCAGTTTGTTTTTTACTTTATTGAACATTATGCAACTTGCTTTCCTGCTAACTTCACTCCAATCAGAACAAAAGGTTTTTGAGTTGTTTTTATTGTACAACGTGTTTGAAACAGACGGGGGAGGAGTGAGTTTGCAACTTTTGGTTTTGTCTCATCGTCCTGTGCAAAAATTTGCTTTTGTAAGTCTGAGAGATAAAGTTTAAGGATTTTTGTTTTGCCTAAAAGTGATTCTACAAAGCAGCTCACTTTACAGATCCACTAGTCTGCTTTAAGTTTTTATGTTGATAAAGTTCTCCACTCTAGTCGATTTATATTACAGAAGAAAAATGACCAAACATTAGTTTGTTTATTATTACATTGTTTTATTTAAAGGATGTTTTCCTTCCATTTGTTTACCCTCATTGTTTTAATGCGTTTTATCTAATTAACCTAAACTTTTCCACCTCAGCCAAGAGAGCATGAAGCATTGGAAATATTTAGTTTTACTTTCAAACGTTTACACTTCTTGTTCTTTTCATGCAGATAATGTGAACAAAGACCAAAAAAAAAAAAAGGTATGTGGAAAAGCTAAGAAGGTCCCCTCAGATCTGAGTGTGTTCCTGTTGGGTTTGTCCCTCCATCATCAGAATAGAACCCCGTGAGGTTCTGTGCATCAGTTTGGTTCAGATACATTAAAGCTCGTTTGCAGTTTCTCTGTTAGCCGAGACTAAAATATGCAAACGCTTGTGCTACAAACACTGTAAATAATTTATTTTAAAGGACTCGTTTGTGAGGTAATTTGCCTTTATTTTTATATAATGTACCGTATTTGACATAACTCAGAGGTAACAGGTTAACTCAGGTGTGTTACTAAAAATAAACGTCATTATAGTTTTGTTTGTTTGCTCGTTCAAATATATTTGGGCTCAAATGTCATTTCAGTAAGTCGTTTTATTTAAAAAAAATGTAGATTATGATTCAGTTATCTCACCTCTGGAATCTAGATAATCTGTGGATTCCTCACCCGTCATGCTCTGATGTCGCTCACGTTGCTCGTCTGTCGCAGCCGAAGCTGCAGGGCGCCATCTGGAGGGAGACACCCACCTCGATGAGCTCTCACTGACGCCTCGGTGCTTTATGCTCTCATGATCAGTGAGACGTTCAGGGACAGCAGTTCAATTCAGTTCAACAAATTTCATGCTCAATCATCCAGGTACCAGATCCAATAAGTCTCAGTTGGGTCATCTGGACAGTTTCTTTTTAATAGAATCGCATCACCCTCCATCCGGAGGGCATCATCAGTCAGAGGAGCTCCAGCAGTAAACACCTTAAGTGGACCAACCAGTTCGCTGGTTTCTGGGGACCGTCCTGTCCCTCGTCAACTCCTCCCAGGCAGGCAGCCACAGCCAAAGTGGTTCAAAGCAAGAAAGTTAATGCTCAATAATCCAGCTACCAAATCCAATAATTCTCAGTCGGGTCATCTGGACCAGTTCCAGATGACATGATTTAACCCTTTTGTTGTCGTTTACCTGGATGATTGAGCCTACAGACCTTTTTCTGAACCATTTTGGCCTTGATGTCCTCGGGCTGTTTCTGTGAGTAGCAAGTTGGCCATCTGACCTAAAACATTTGATTGTTATACATGATGATTGATAGTTTTAGACAGATGAGTCCTTTTGCATGTGTTAAAACCAGCTTCTTAGGTTCCAACAGGAGGTTGGCTTGAAACACAGCTCTGAAGGCTACTTATGGGATAGATCTGGTTGATGAAGTCTACCGGATGGAAGACGAAACCTTTCTCCCTTAAAGAAACTGGTCCAGATGAAATGATTTATCCGAACCAAACGTTTTTCATTTTATTATTTACTGTCTATGAGTGAAATCTTTTGAAAAGCTTTCAGCAGTTTTAACCTTCTACTCAAACTGTAGTAAATTAGAGAAGTTTAAATAGGAGTAACGTTAATCAAAGTCGCCCCGGATATTTTAATACATCATAAATATGAATGCAGTGATTATTTGTATTAGTATATACATAAAATACCTCTATTTACAGTACTTTAACATATATATTCGTATGTATGTAAACTATCTTTAGTTTTTTTCCTACATTACTGTGCTCAAGTGTTAGAAATTTTTACTTCCAAAGAGAAATGTTCTTGTAATAGTTTGTTTTTTGGAGCAAAGCTTTTTTGGGAATCCCCTTGTGGATGTAAAAATACTATTTTATGCCTAATATTAATAGTATTTTGTTATCTTAGATTACTGAAATGATCCCTTCGAGGGTTAAGTGGTGCTCGTTAGCATGTTCTAAAAACTATAACAACAGAATTTTAACAGGGACAGAAAATAAGTTAACAACAAAAGAAAAGCTTTGAAAGTCCAGAGCACTATTCAGTAAAACCATATTAAAATGTTTAAATATTTGAAAGGAAATTTGAAATAAATGCGGTATAGTATATAAAAATAATTAAGAGGACCCTGATTAACCTCGTCATGTGGCCTCGTGGTGGGTCCGGGGCCTCAGATTGAGAACCGCTGCTCCAGTTCTGCGTCTCTGGTTGCGGCGCTTGAACTCTTAACGGCTCAGAAAAGACGTCCACGGTCATTTCAAGTTGTTTTTCTTTCAGTGCAGGACACTGACGAGTCATTCCGGTCGCTGTTCAGACACCGGTTCTTTACAGTCTGCTGTTCGAATCGTTTAATCGTAATTCAAGTGTTAATCCATGACAGCTTTACAACATGTTATACATAAACAGCAAAGCTTCTTGTACATACGTGTCTTGATTTGTTTTTTAATATTCGTTTGTAACCTATTACCTGTACAAATGTATGAACTGTTTCTATTTTTGTATTTAATAAATTAACCTTTTTACCCAAATGTCACCTAAAGACAAATGAAAGCAGATTATAGTAAAAAAGAAACAAAAAAGGCAAGTAAAAAAGCCAAATGTGATTATTTTTCATAATGAATTCAGCTATCAGAATAAAAATAGTGGAATTTTCAGATGTAAAACGGTGTTCGAGCTCAAAGGTCGAATATGAAAATTCACGTTTATATGATATATTTGATAAAAAGGATAATTTAAAATTAAATATAGATGTAAAGTTGATCTTTACTGTATAAATATATTAATTTTTTTAAGTTAAGGAAACATTTTGAGCTTATTTTTATGCAACTTTTAGGTCAGTTGTCAAATTTTTCCATTTTTCTCCCACAGTTTTTTAATGCCATCTAATTTTTAATAGATTTAATTAACTAATTCATTTATTTATTAACTGGACTGGTCTCCATGTCCATCATAGGAACACATGGAGACAAGCAAGACAAACATTCACTCTCACTCACCTGGGGACAATTTAGAGTTACCAGTCAGTCTAACATGCATGTTTTTGGTCTGTGGGAGGAAACGGGAGTACCCGGAGAAAACCCACACGTGCACGGAGAGAACATGTAAACTCCATCCTGTGGCCTAGTGTGTGGAATAGATGGTGTTAATTGATACTTGAATCTGATTGGCTGTTGGTGTGAAGAGGCGGAGCTTGTTTTGTAGAGAGTAAGCCATGACTGACAGCGAGGCAGCAGCAGCAGCGATGGCTCTCAGCCTCACTCAGGAGTATTTTCACATCCCTGTGGTGACACGAACATACACGACTGCCTGCGTCCTCACCACCGCTGCCGTGGTAAGAAACAAACACACAAACGTTTTGTTTTACTGCTGTTACAAAAAGAAGACACACACACAGGTCAGAATGAAGCTTTTTATTTTAAAGTTCACTTTTTGAGAAGTATGGAATTGATTTTTTTTTCTTGTATTTTATAATTGTTAAGTTAGTGAGATGAAAGTTTACGCTGAACTTGTAAGTTTGACAGTTAAGAACAACCGGTGACAGCTTTATTTTTTAATTTAAAGCGCTCAGCATGGAGTATCTGAACTGAACATTTTGTTTAGGATTTTTAGTAAATGTAGTGAAATAATGACAACTGAGTCAGTCAGTGGTGAAGCTGGTCAAAGCATAAGAAGTGGGATGTAAACAAGGCTGGGAAATGGAAATAGGGGTGCACTGGTCACTGCAGCCCCCCCCCCCCCTCCCCCACAATGGATGCTTATGAACAAGCATCTCTAAATACACAGTGAATTATTAAGGAAGAACCAACACAAACATATTTTTAGGTGTTTCTACAACCAAAGTCTTACTTATAACTTTTGTATGGTTTTATTTTGGCATCCGTTTTGGCAGGAAGTGCCTTTATTTTGTTAACTCGCTCACAGCAGAAACACGTTTTGATGGCTGTAGACACAACGGTGAAAGTAGATAACATTTACAAACATTGTCCTCCTCTATAAATATATAAAAGTTGTACAAAAATGTATTAATTTATCCTTTTTTTGTTGAAGCAACTTGAAGCCGTCAGCCCGTTTCAGCTCTACTTTAGTCCAGAGCTCGTCATCAGGAGCTGCCAGGTACATTTACTCTGTTTTATAAACCTAAACACGATTCGTCACTTTTATTCACTTCTTCTCGTGTTTTTCAGATATGGCGTCTGATAACCGGCTTCCTCTTCTTCGGATCGTTCGGATTTGGTTTTATATTCAACATAACATTTCTGTATCTTTAACCGCAAATGTAGTATTTAAGTGAACTTTAAAAACGTTATAACAGCAGCATTCATATGTTTACCAGAGACAATCTGAAGCAGAGTCCTTAACCTGTGTGAGCTATCGGTACTGTCGGATGCTGGAGGAAGACAGTTTTCAAGGAAGAACGGCCGACTTTGTTGTATTTTTCCTGTTCGGAGGAGTCGTCATAACTGTATCCTTTCTTGTTCTTGACAGTTTTTATTTTTAGGTGATCAGAAATCCATAAAAACATCAAGTCATGGTAAACAGTATTTTGCAGATCAGAATATTGACAGGAAAAAGTTACGTGGTTCCTCCCAGGTCTTAAATGAAATATTACGGTACTTTTTAAAGTACAAAAAGTAAAAGGAGCCTGTCCGAGCACCTTCAGCAGAATCATTTCAGCTGTCGTCTTCTCTCGTAGGTTGTGGAGGAGTTTTGGTCCGTTCTTCTCGCCAGCGTTGCTTCAGTTCGTTGCGTTTTACTGACGTTTGTTTCTGCTCAGCTCTCCCACTGCGGCGCTTCGATCAGGTCGAGGTTCTAGATCTGCTACGTCACTGCCCAGTTCGGTCCTTGCGTCTCACGTTGGTAGCGGTTTGGTTCATGGGCAAACGTCTCCACTTGGACATCGTTACACAAGTCTTGTTGACCGACATGAAACTGGAACTGCAACTGTTCCAAACGAGCCGCGTTGGCTCGGTCGTCGTCGTGGACTTTAACCTTTCACCGAGATTGAGCTCCAGGGATTTCAGTTGTTTCTCTGAGTATTGCACAGTCTGACCTGGGGTGAATTTAAAAATAAGTCCGGTAGGGAGGAGCTTGGCGTAGAGCCGCTGCTCCTCTTTATCAGGAGCCGGTTGAGGTGGTTCGGGCACCTCCCTCCTGGATTGCCCCACTGGGGAGAGACCTGTGTCAGACCCAGAACTCTCTGGTCTGGGGACAGGTTGGAGGAGGAGCTGAAGAGCATCACTGTGGAGGAGGAGAAGTTGGAGGATACAAATAGATTCTTGAGTTACTAACTGAACTTCCATTAGCTGCATTCATGGTTTGAAAACTTGTTTTGTAGTTTGAGGGAACCGACTGTTAAAACATTTTATCTGCACTCTGAGTTGTTGTCTACACGCTAAAAACACGCAGAGTCAGTTGTACACGCAGCTTGTCTGATGACGCTCAGCGGTTTGTGCTTTTGTTCACATTCCAGGTTAATGACACGACCTGATCCTGGTTGTGGAAAACAGCCGATGTGCAGCTTTAAGGGGGCCTTCTGAAGTTGTGTCGTATTTCATGGACAGTTTTAGGAGCGGGAACGTGACGACAGGTTCTGCTGAAATAATCTGAACCTGAGTAATCAGGTCCGCCACGCTCTGTAAATCAGCTGGATGACAGGACAGTTATCACTTAGATTTGACTTCAAAGAGTTTGGATCTACAGTATTTACCTGTAGTTTTAAGAAGGTAACATCCTGAAGTTCACGTTTCAGGTTTCTAGAAGCAAAATAATTTTAGCATCTTAGCTGATTTATTATTATTATTATTATTATTATTCAGCAGATTTAAATCTTTCCCATAATTGAGTGCTGAGTTGTTGAAGCTGAAAGGAGCAGAGCGAAAGCTAAAGCATTAAGGAAACAAACAAAAGCATCTAAAATCTAAAATGAGCAGAACTGTAAGTAAAAGCTAAAATTAGCAAAACTAACCAAAAACTAAAATTAGCTGAACAAAAGCTTAAAAACAACTTTCAGCAAAACCACGACTAGAATTGGCCAGATCAAAGCTAAATGTTAAACACAACAAAACTGTATAGAAGCTCAAATGTGTAAAACTAATTAGAAGGTAAATTCAGCTAAATGTAGTTAAATTGTGGTTAAAAGCTAAATCTAGCTGGCTACAAGCTAAAGTTGGTAACATTGTAGCTAAAATTGGCCTAAGTTGTAGCTGAAAGCTAGATGTAATTGCTGACTCAGCAGTCAGTAGTAACTCTGACTCAGCACCAGTTCTAGGCTCTGCTGACTGAGCGGTTTCTGACGTTCTTTAAAATCTGATCACCATGAAGACAAATTTAAAATATCAGCCACAGGTAAAATATCAGGGACGCAGAGTCTGCAAGAAAAGATCAACTTGAGGTTGGTTGTCCCTGCAGGGGAAGCAGAAGACGCAACATTCCTCATTTGTTAAAAACATGTACGTGTTACAACATCCCTGCATTTAGATGAACACAGAGTTCAGTCGACACAAATAAAAGTTTCAGCTCTGACGACCTGAGTTCACCCCGAGTTTATGAAATGTGAGGATCTCAGACTGTCTGACACGTTCTGCAACAAAAACAACCTCCAAACAAAAACAAATCTGACGTGAAGCGACTCATCCAGTTAGGATTACCACTCAGCTGTTAATCCAGTTAGGATTACCACTCAGTTGTTAATCCAGTTAGGATTACCACTCAGCTGTTAATCCAGTTAGGATTACCACTCAGCTGTTTATCCAGTTAAGATTACCACTCAGCTGCTCATCCAGTTATGATTATCACTCACCTGTTAATCCAGTTAGGATTACCACTCAGATGCTAATCCAGTTAGGATTACCACTCAGCTGTTAATCCCTGAGAAATTATTTGTGTTTAACCTGAAAGTCTGCAGCTGCTGGCTCCGCTGGCCGACATCTTCTTCCCGGGTCAGGCCTTCCCCGTCATGCTGGTGTACGTCTGGAGTAAGAGGCACCCGCTGACGCGCACCAGCGTCTTCGGCCCGCTGAGCGTCCGGGCCCCGCTGCTCCCCTTGGTGCTGACGGGATGTTCGCTGCTGCTAGGAAACTCCGTCGTGGTCGACCTCCTGGGTGAGACACTGGAGACGAGCTGAATGACGACACGACTGCCTCTTAACGTCGATGGCTGCGGATCGTTCAGGTTTTATCTAACGGCTGTTTCCCCCGTTAGTTTAGCTCCTCCTCTACACATCGGAGCAGATGAACGGTTCAGTGTTTTGTGTCCGTTCCCTCCTCAGGTATCTGCGTCGGTCACCTGTATCATTTCTTGGAGGACGTGTTTCCAAACCAGCCGGGAGGAAGGAAGCTGCTGACGACTCCAGAGCTGCTGTAAGAACCGACCTCACCAGTTCAGGGTCGCTTTAGAGGACGTTTTGTTCAACTTTAAATAAACTAACTGGGTTTATAAGTTTATTTTTGTTAAAACCAAACTGCTGGTAGATTTAAATGTTGCACATCTGCGATTAAAAATACAAATTAAAGTCAGGAGTATAAGTTTTTTTAAAGAGTGTTTTGTCTTTAATGCATCATTATTTATTTTGTTTTTTACAGAAGGGTCTTGTTTGACCAAGAGCACGGAGCTCTGCAGCACGAGGAGCCACACGACTAACAGCTGAAGGAACGTTAAGGAGCGATCAGCAGCAGGAGCGTGAACAGACCAGTTTATGAAGCTCAGTCCAGAGGACTGTTCAAACTTAATGTTCAGTTTCACGTCAAGTTCACACAAAAATCTGGAAACCAAAATCTAAACTCGAGTTTCTGTAGGACTGAACACTTTCTTCATCCGCTACTTAAACAGAAAAGTTTCTAGCATTTAAATTAAAGCAGTGACTAAATTTAGATTTTTGTCTAAATGTCATTAAAAGTTCCTTTAAGTCAGCAGCTGCACTTTCAAAGTAGCAGCAGGGAAATTTTGAGGCTTTTATTGTGACAAAAATCAAGTTTTGAACAAATAAAAGCAAAAGAAAGGTCCATACGGTCTAATTATCAGCTATTAGAGAATTAATGCAGCTGCGTAAAAACATCTACCGGATATTGTCGTTGATTTTAAACTCCGCTCGTCTTTTTTTTAAGGTTTAACCCAACGGTCGGCTCAAAGCGGGTCCTCAGAACTGCCGACGGGCATGAAAACCCGTCTGCTCACGCTGCACTTTCACTCGCTGCCTTTGTGGCTCACGACAGAATGGAAAGTGCTTAGAACGACAACACGCTAACAGCTCTCTGAGGAGCTGCGACAACAGAACACCCGACTGACCCGGGCCGCCCAGCCCCGGCTCAGAACCGCAGTCAGCTGGTTTTACTGCTCAGGCTCTGAAGGGATTAGTTTATGCTGAGAGGAACTTGTTGGACACCTGTTGACTTCAGGACATTCGTACTAATCGACACGTTTTGCTGCGTCTTTTAGAGCGAACATCTCGATCCTGGTTTAGAGAATTAAATTGTGAACAGCCGCTCAGAACAGGAAGTACCGACATTAGTTTCCTTCTTGTCCACAAAGGGTCGAGCTGCAGGGGTTAAACTGGACAAGAAGGGATAATCAGACAGGAAGTAAACTTATTTCACATTTTTTTATTTTGTAAGAATTATTAAAATGTACAAAAAGACAACAAATACAACAACGCAATATATTATCTGAGATTGGTGCGTTTCCCCTCTGTGGTAAAAGTCAGTGGTCAATGACAGCAGCTTCTCTGAGGGTCACGTGAACGAGGGGCCGACGAGCCGTCGACAAACCAAATCTAATAAAAATAAAACGGAGTTAGGGAGATTGGCGTCCGGCCGTGGAGGAGGAGGAGCCTCTGCTGCCGTTTCGAACCGTCATCAGTCGCACGAGCCACTATTCCTGCAGGGGGCGCAGACTTTCTACCACGCTGGTGCCGTGTTCGCCAGACGCCTCATCCGCCTGTAGAAGCAAACAGGAAGTGGATGTCAGTGGCTGCACTTTCAAAATAACAGCAGGGAAAACGATGCAAACGAAAGGTCAAACCCGGTGCAATTATCTGCAAAATGTTATGTGAGGTTAGAATTTACTACAGACTGAATATCACTGACCGTTAGTTGCTGCAACAACTATTGTTTGTACGTTTAAAAGATTCATTTTCTTTTGGGTACAAATAAATGCAAACTAATCTGATTTATAAAAGATATTTCACATTTATTTTAACAACGTTCAGTCAGCTCATCTGGGCGGGTTCTTGTTTTTGCTGAGATGTTTCATCCAAAGGACTTCTTCAACCTGAGGAGTCACCAAAACAAACTGATTCCCACAAACTGTATGCTGTTTGTGGGAATCAGGTTGAAGAAGTCCTTTGGATGAAACGTCTCAGCAAAAAAAAAAAAAAGAAAGAAACTGTCCAGCTGACCTGACTGAACATTGTTGGAGTTGTACCTGGATTATTGCGTGTGAACTTTGGAGCATTTATTTCAGTTTTTTAAAGACGTGGTCTGTTACTCGTTTTGATTTTCTTAAAAATTCTAACAAATTTACCTGAAAACTGGAAACCATTTTGTGCTAAACGCGAAAAACATGAACCAACCTCAGCAACGTCATGTGGGCGGCACGGTGTACGACAGGAACAGTATTTTCTGTTTACGTTAACCAACTCGTTAGAAATGACGAGTTACGTTTTTGAAAAATGGAGAAGAGAAGCAACAGCCCTGCTGTTAACCGGAGCGACGCTCACCTCGTGTTTCGGTCCTGGTCTCTGATCTTCTTCTCCATCTCTGCGTCTGTCAGGGTCTCCAGCAGGGGGCACCACTGGTCTGCGTCACCTGTGTTTCTGATGGCGATCTCCACTGTGGGCAGAGGGTTCTCGCTGCAAAACACCAAACATTGTCACACACCTTCGGCTCGTTTATCAGGCTTCTCCCGCTCGTTAAATTTAAACAGGCGACCGTCGCCGTTGGCACATTCTGACAACAGAAGGTCTTTACCAAACATTGAACCCTGCTCTGAGACCTCTGAGCTCATTCATCATCCTCGAGCTGAGCTGCAAAACAAACCGACTCAAAACATTTGCTCCACTCAGACGTCCAGCTGTGACAGAGGTCTGCCTTGGTTTGGAAACGTTTTACGTCCAGGGAAACAAAAGGGCAGACCCGTCAGAACTTCAGGGTGGGACAAACTGAAACGAGGGATCTTCTGGTTTAACGGGCATCAGTTTCCTTCAAGGTGGTCAGAGATCGCAGACGCATCGTCACGGCAACTAACAAAAACACCCGTTTCCACATTAAAGCTGCTTTCTGAATTTCCTCAAACTTTCTGTGCAAATCTGTGACTTTTATCATATTTTTGTTGCTTCAATTTAAAAATCCTGATAAGATCACAGATCTGCTGCAGCACAGCAACAACAGATTAATCACTTCAGATAACGTTCTCACCACAGCCAAGATAAAAAAGTGTCTGCAGTTGGTTTTCATTAAAGTTTCACGAGTTGTACTTTTATTAAAGCTCAAATTTAAAAGAGCCACAAGAAAAAATTTTATTTATGACCTAAAAACTGTTTCAGCCTCTGGATAACCTGTGTGTGCCCAGCCGGTAGTTTTTAATCGTTCTGCACTCCCTTATTTGAAAGGATGACGATGAGCCCAGGATGTTGAAGTTTCGCTTTAAGGAGCAGACGTCTACATACTTGAAGTTGACTTTACAGAAGAATGTTTCGAGGAAAAAGAGCGTTAAATTGACAAAAAACACTTATTGGACGGGGGGAGCGAGTAGGGATGGGGCCGATCCGATCCAGTATCGGCTTCCGATACCAGCATAATTTACATATCGGGTATCGGATCCATCCTGCCGATACTTTCCCGATACTTTCTGCATGTGTGCTTAACACTGCAGTCTTTCACATTTTTGTGAACATTTCACATTGCTCAAACTCTAAGCTTGACATCTGGCAACACCATGATGCAGGCTCAGAGAGCGCCTAAACTTGAACAGCAAATAAGATGGACTTGTATAACACAGACAGCCAACTCACTCATGGTGCCAAGAACACTGAAATACCGCTATGCATTATGGGAAAGGGGTGGTGACTGCCCCACTGGTGCTGCTTTCTTTGAGTTTGGTTTTGATGTGTTGCACGTTTTTCTTTCACTTTGCAGTTTAATAATAATAACTAGGAACACTGAAATACCGCTATGCATTATGGGAAAGGGGTGGTGACTGCCCCACTGGTGCTGCTTTCTTTGA
>JARVGV010001587.1:4289409-4299717 GCA_031762435.1 Hypsolebias longignatus | reverse complement strand
CAGAGCCGATCCTTGATGCACTCCAACCTCCACCTTGAAACTATCTGTCACTCCTACAGCACATCAAGCTAAACGTCAATAAATGTTAGCTAAACTCTAAATACAGCAAAAGACTGACTAAAAGCTAAATGTAGCCAAATGTCAAATAAAAGGCGCTCAATTTTAGCTAGAAATTGCTGTAAACTGAGCAAAGAATAGTTAAAAGTAGCAGACGGTAGCAAAATGTTTAAAAAAAGATAGCTAAAAGCTAAATGCCTACAAGTAGTAAAGGCTAGTCAAAATCTAAATGAAGCAAAAGACAAAGAAACAAAATGGCTAGCTTAAAACAAAAGCAGCAAAAAGCTAGCTAGAGCAGCCAAATGGTAGCTTGATGCTAAAATGATCAATCGGCTTACTAAAAGTAACAGAAAAGTAGCTAAAAGTGTCAAAAGGCTGGCCAGACGCTAAAAATAGCTTCAAAAAACAAAACTGCTAAAGCAGATTTTTAAAGTTAACAATTTAAACAGATCTCAATGTATTTATTGGGACAAAATGTTTACAGAATATAAGTTAAATATTTTCTAAAAGCGTAAAAGTTACAAATATCTAAAGTCTAGCATCCATCTCACAAATGAGCTGAATGTTGTGATCTGTGAACAGCTAAAAGAGCAAAGCATGAAAACATAACTTGACTGCAAAAACATACGGAAAAATAAAAAAGGCAAAAGAACAGTTGTAAAATGTATCACGTCTCTAAACACTGTAAACGTAAGAGCTTCCTTCTTTTTTTAACATAACACAGGTTTCAGGGCTGAATCTGAGCTTGAAATAACTCAAAATGGTTTTCTAGACGTCTAATAAATTAATTCTGACAGTAAAAGCATCGTTCAGTGCGTCCAGGCTTCAGTAATCCTCCTTTCTGCTGCAGTCAAGAGGAAAAACAAAACATCTGGTTGATGTAAGACAGAAAGTGGGAGGAAATCCACCTCCTGACCCCCCATTCCTGAAAGTGATGCAACTGCACGACCCTCTGGAGCTTTGTGTAACGTGAGCTGTCTGAGCCGAGGGAGCGCAGCCTGTTCTGAGCAGATAGAAAGGGAGGCGACGCCCTGACGTCCACACATGCAGCTCCTCACAGAGCTCTTATCTGCACCTGCGTCGGGTTTCCTCCCTTTGACGTCAGCAGGGATTCCCTCAGAGGCGACCACGCCAAAAGGTTAGAAATACGTGACCGCACTCACTTCACCTGAACTCGACGTCGCGCAGAGACAAGAACATCCACATGTTCCAGATGTTCAAACTGCAGACGTGCAATTAAACGATCGTTTGACGAGAACGAAAACAATAAAATCACTTGTGTTGCTTCAGAGCACTGAATTTAACGTTTGTCTGTTAAAGGTGAGGAAATGTCACACTTAAATCTAATAAAAACACAGATGTGAGTCACACATCTGCCTGAAACGATGATCACAAAGTTTTACCTGCTTCCGTCAAACGTCTTCATATAAAGCATATAAATACAGCACTTTATTAAATGTAATTTAGACAAAAGTTTTTAAACAAAAAGAGTAAAACAAATACAGAAACAAGCTTTTTAAAATACATGTACATTAAAAATGAGATGACTAATAAAAATAATAAAAATGCAAACATAAGAACTACTGTAGAATAATATACAAAACAATTCTGGATATTAATTTGTTTAAAAAAATCATTAATTTTAGGCTTGCTTGGGACAGACAAAATATAAAAAATATTTACGATGATTTATGTAACGCTTATTTATTTATTTATTTTTTGATGTCCGAGATAATAAATTGTCCGTTTTCTCAAAGTTATTGTTTTTAAGAGTTGTTTTTAAACAAACAAGGACATTTTGATCAGTAAAGAGTACATTTACTCAAACTTTATTGAAGTTTGTAAAGTTTTGGGTTTCTTTTTTAATTATAAGTGACTCCAAAATGAAAACTTTTGTTAAATCTGCTAAACAGAAACAATGTTCTGTATTTATCTTCACATCTGATGTTTTGCAGAGTCAATCATCATACAATTAAGTTCATAGTAAAAAAAAATAAATAAATAAAATATGCTAGTTCGTAGGAAGTTTTAAAAAAAGTGTAAATTTGTCATATTATTTAACTTATTTTAAGGATGTAAATAACTAATGTTTAGTTGCTGTGGACATGATGAGTGGACAAATGGTGGACTCTTGATTTGTAGACACAGATGTGGTGTTTGTACAGAAGCTTCTAGTTCCTGTCTCTTAGTGTTCTTGTTCTATTTTACTGAGCGGCTGCAGAGGATAATTGGTGATAAAAGAACAAAAAAGTCAACAACAAAAACAAAAATGTGTTTGTGTGTTCTGAGCGTTATCATTGTACAACTTGTGCACGTGACAAACCGCGGGTCAGAGCGAGAGAGCGCTCAGCTCGAGTGTCTCTCACGGTGAGAGGCTGCTTCACTTCTTATAATTAAACAACAAAAGATGAATATTTACACGCCCCAGATTATAAACAAAGATGTTTGTTTCTACCTTAAACTCACCAAGTTCTCTCTGAGAGTCAGTTTCAGTTTATAAAGTTCATTATACTTGTTCAATTTCTTGCAATTTCCTGCCATCTTTATTGTAAAAGTTGCAGAGAGGCAAACATTTAGTCGAACATACAGATTCTGTCAAGAGGTTGTTGCTGGACAACGTCCTTATGTCTACCTCTGCTTTGTGCCGTCGAGAAGCTCCGACTCACCTTCACCAGCAGCTCTCGGCTCAGAGAGTAGTTGTTGTCGTCGGAGAAGATCTCGGAGAGCTCGCGGAAGGTTCGGACACTTTCCCTGTGAGCAGAAACAAAGATCAGAGAATAAAAAGTAAAACCCAACAGACTCGTTGACATCAGCAACATTCAGGGTACAAAGCTGGAGACGGACCGAGACACTTCCTCCCATGTCCTCTTCAGACGGTGGATGGCGTTGCACTGCAGTGCCGAGAGGATGGCCCGCAGCGAGGAGAAGTTCTTAAGGATACGACACTCCTGATAAAAAAAAAAAAAAAAAAACAGCAAGTCAGGACAGAAATAACTCTTTAAAAGCCACTTACAGGCAAATCAGACATTTTGTCTCAGAAATGTCCCAGAAACACTGACAGGACGTCTTCTAAACTCCGATCCTGGTCTTGAATGAGTACAATGAACGAGTGGGCGCCATTTTAACCAGTGTATATAAATGCACCCACCCGCGCCACGTCGATCCACCGCTCGATCAGCCGGGATCTCTGGTTGGGCTTCAGCGCCGGGTTGCTCAGGCAAGTGGTGATGACGCAGTTGGTGACGGAGTTGAACTGAGCCACGGTGGCTCGGATGGTGGGAGCCAAGTGCTCCTTCCCCTTCTTGTCCCGCTGAGACCAAATCCCCCCCAGGCAGTGGTAGGGCACCACCTTCTTGAACAGATCCTGGATGGGCAGAAAGGCGGAGGACATTTAACTTGTGCTCCTGTGGAAAAAATGCTTTCTGCTCAGTGCTGCTGTGATAGTTCTGATTCTGCTAATAATTCAAAGATTAAAATTTATTTCTGGTTTCTGATGAGCTTGAAAATATTTACACCTAGAGTTTGGAGAAAGAATGCATATCGCCCGCCATCGTTCGTGCCAGGGTAGTCAAATCTTGAAAATAACATGCACATTCTCATGCGATATCCCACAAGATCCGTTAACACTTACATCACAGGTTACAAATGACTCTCAGGTACTACCACATCAAATTTTAGCTCAATATGTGTAAAATAAGTACATTTTCAAGAAATTTTAGACTAATAACTGTTACAAAAATCCCATTTCAATATATATATATTTAAACTAACACTGCTGCACCTGTTGTCGATCCAAGCCAAAGAGAATGGATCATGAACATAAACGGAATGGAGCTAAATCTGTTGACAAGGGAACAAGGGAAAGGAAACATCCTCACCGCGTCCATGAGCGTGAACTGCTCGGCCACCATGATGGGGTCAAACGACAGGAAACTAAAAGCAGGAAGCTCGTCCTCAAAGCCGCTCTCTTCCTGCGTGGCAAAAGGGCAACCGATGTGTTCCCCTGGAAGGAAAACAAACAAAATACAAAGAGTTTTTACAGCGACGCCTTCGCCCGAGCTCGACCTGAACCCACTTCCTGCTCTTCTGCTTAAACGTCTCATGCTTTCTTCAGATCAAAACAATAATTTACTGTCTTCACTGTTAAAAGGAAATGCATAAACATGTTAAGAAGCAAACTCTCTAAGTTTATAGACTTTGAATCGATTGCCCCAACATTCAGGAGTCCCTGCCCTGTGGTCCCTCTCCTGTCCTGCCTTCATACCATCAGGATCAGGCTCACACTGCTGTCGCCGGTGGAAGTGGGCCAGCAGGTTGCGGGCGCGGCGCTCCAGGTCCGAACCGAGGAAGTGGAGGTGAAGGTAAGACAGCAGCTGGTGCAGACATTCGTAGTTCAGAGGGCTCCAGAAGTCCTCAGAGTACTGGTCCAACCATGCACCCAGGATGGACGACACAGTGCTAAAAACACACAGATCAATATAAATCACCACTATATTAACTCTAAATTTAAATAATACAAACAAAAATAAGGGAAATGTGACATATCTTTTAAAGAACTGCAGACCAAGATCTCTAACAAGCAGAGGAGAGATGAAGTCACTGACACGATCGACTGATTAAGCTAAACAATAAAAAAACATATTTTAAAGCTGCTGGACTAAATCAACGAGTTTCACTGAGTTTTTTCCACAAATCACAAGACGTGTTTAGAAACACGAGACAATGGCGAGAACGTGAAGGGAATTGTACTGATTTTTCCATCGTTGCTGTTCAAACGTCAAAAAATGTGCTGGAAATACAGGTGGTCACCGACTTACGGCGCCATCGACTTACGGCGCCATCGACTTACGGCGCTCCGGACTTTACGGCGCTGCCCCTAGTGACGTCATCGCGCTGTTCGTTGCCTTTTTTATGCAGCATTTTATAATTTTTTCGCATTTTTGTTTTTTTTTGGACAACTAACTGCTTGGAAACGCATTTAGAATCATTAATACGGCCGTTCGAAGTTGTTTTACATTGAAAAAACGTGTTTAAAAAGACGTTTTCGATCGCGGTTTTACTTCCGGTTTACTTCCTGGTTCGGCGCGCGTTCGGCTCCGAGTTACGGCAGAATCAACCTACGAACGGTTCTTAGGTCCGGAACCCGTTCGTAACTCGGGGACTACCTGTAACTGTTTTTAACAGTAAATATATTTAAAAAAAATTTGGATTATTGTTGAAAAGTGAATTCATTTCAGTAATTTCGTTCAAAAAATGAAACTCAATTCAAACAGATACATCATCAGCATACGGAGACGCGCAGGTGTTGATGCATCCTTCAGCTCGTCTGGTGACTTCTTCTTGACAAAACCCCCCGAGATGCTCGTGAGGTTCAGGTCAGGCCAGTTTACTGTCCAGTCAAGCTTGGTGACACCATGGGGGTCATCAAACCAGGTGTTTGTACATTTGAAAGTGTGGACAGGCTGGAAAATGAAATCAGCTGCCCTTAAAGCTCGTCAGCAGAGAGAGACGTGAAGTGCTCTAAAATGTCCTGGTAGACGGCTGCGCTGACTTTGGACCTGATAAAACCAGGTGGACCAACACCAACTCATCCCAAAACCACCGGCAACTGTAAAAACTTCTCTGCACCTCAAGCAGCTTGGATTTTCACATAAGAAGAGGATGTTGGACCACTTAGCAACTAACAGTCCTTTCTGTCCTTATCCTTGTCTCAGTTTCAGAAATGGGTCAAATGTAGCCCCGTCACAGACTTGTCCACGTTTTATCAGCTGTAAGCATAATAATCACCATTAACAGAAATAAATGTTTGCAACTGATCTCTTTGGTATGTCTCACGTTTTTAAACAGAATTCCAGAAACAAATGAACTTTTTCTTTTTTCTGAAGCTTTTGGTCCGGAGCAGGAGTGACAACGCCCCAAGAGGTGGATGCTACTTGTGTTTTACTGCAGGCTTCATTTAACGTCTTACAAATGTAAGAACTGCTGTTTGTTTTTAAAATAAAGCTTTTAGCGTTAAAACGTGATACTAATCACAGCGAGAACCTGTTTGGGAATCTGGCACTTCAAAGAAAACACGTTCTCTGGAATTTACAACATTTCTCATCAGTTTGTGAACTGTGTTTCATCAAACAGCCCCCTCAGACTAGCCTCACAAAGACACCCCCCCCCCACACACACACACACACACACACACAGGACATTTCAAACAGTTGATCTCTGCCTTTAACCTGTGGGGGAGTGGGGGGGGGATGGCTCGGTGCCACGGATGTGATTAATGCTGTTAGGACGCTTACTTTCTCAGCTCTGTGCGGTCGTCCTGGGAGACTCTGTGTGCTGTAGCAGCAGGCACATTTTGAAGCTTGGCATACCTAAAACCACAAACCAAGTTCAGTCTCAATGAAAGGAACAGTAAAAAAAAAAAAAGCTATTTAATCATTGTCGATTATATTTAAGTAAAGTTCATTCCCATCTCTACACTTGTACCTGTTGAGCAGGAGATCCAGCACCTGCTTGGTGGAGGCGAAGGATCGGTAGGTGCAGAGGAAGATGGTGACGTAGGTGGAGTCTTTGCCCCTGAAGGCTGACACCATGTACTCCACCAGCCTCTCCAGCGTGCCGGCCTTGATGGTTCGCACCTTGCACGTCTCGTAAAGGCTCAGGGCGGAGTCCGTCTCCACGCCCAGCCATCGCTGCCCTTTACTGGCCGACTGGTGCAGCTGCACCTTCCTCAGCGTGATTGTGAAGATGGCGTCATCCTCGGCCTCCTCGCCGATCTCCTGCGTCGAGCTCTAAGGGACAAACAGAGGAAGATGAGATGTTTTACTCCAACTAGGACCTCACATTTTGAGGTGGACCCTGAATTTTAGTCCAGTCAAAGTGGTATTTTCTTGTGGAAACAAGACTTTTTAAATGTCTATCTAAAACAGATTAGAGGGAGTCAAGTGGAGTTAAACCCATTCAGCATGAACCCTTTAATCATGACCATCTGTGTGACCTGGTTCTTCTTTTATTACCGTCTCTGTGAGTCACGCTTTGTGAATAATGTGTGTGCACCAACAACAATAGCAGGTTTCTAAAGAGAACTTTCTGGATAACAGGACCACGGTTCAAGCTGCAGCCTGTGTGGAAGCTGCATGAACGTGGCCTCTGTGGACTGGAGCTTTTCAACAACAATTTTTATTGTTGCTTGTTACGTTTCAACAACAATGTGTCGACTTAAAAAACTGCAAAAACAAACAAAAACAAAACAAAACAAACAAGCAAATACAAATATGTCATGACTTGGGTGGATTTAAAATAACAGAAGATTAAGAATTAGTTTTGGATCAGGTGTTGAACTTCTAACAGCTTCTGAGTAAAACCAGATCTTGAATAAATAAATAAATAAATAAATAAATAAATAAATAAATAAATAAATAAATAAATAAAGAAAGATGCTCTCTGAGCTGCAGCTGCAACATGCAAAAAAAAACCAGTAAAATAAAAACGCTGAGAGATTAACAAAACTTAACTGACAAAAACGTTAACAGTAGAAATGCACAACATGAAAAACAAGTTGACATTTTCTGCAAAATTATGCTGTGAAGACAGCTGCGCTGAATGACTGCTGAATGACAGCTGAAAGACTGCTGAAAGACTGATGAAAGACTGCTGAAAGACTGCTAAAAGACTGCTGAATGATTGCTGAATGACTGATGAAGGACTGCTGAAAGACTGCTAAAAGACAGCTGAATGACTGCTGAATGACTGATGAAAGACTGCTGAAAGACGGCTGAAAGACTGCTAAAAGACTGCTGAATGACTGCTGAATGATTGCTGAAAGACAGCTGAATGACTGCTGAAAGACAGCTGAATGACTGCTGAAAGACAGCTGAAAGACCGCAGAGACTGCTGAATGACTGCTGAAAGACTGCAGACCGCTAAAAAACAGCTGAATGTCTGCTGAATGACTGCAAAGACTGCTAAAAGACAGCTGAATGACTGCACACTGCTAAAAGACAGCTGAATGACTGTTGAATGACTGCTGAAAGACTGTTGAATGACAGTTGAATGACTGCTGAATGACTGCCGAAAGACTGCAAAGACTGCTAAAAGACAGCTGAATGACTGTTGAATGACTGTTGAATGACAGCTGAATGACTGCTAAAAGACAGCTGAATGACTGGAGACTGCTAAAAGACAGTTGAATGACTGCTGAAAGACAGCTGAATGACTGCAGAGACTGCTAAAAGACAGCTGAACGACTGCTAAAAGACAGTTGAATGACTGCTGAATGACTGCTGAAAGACTGCAAAGACTGCTAAAAGACAGCTGAATGACTGTTGAATGACAGCTGAATGACTGCTAAAAGACAGCTGAATGACTGCTGAAAGACAGCTGAATGACTGCAGAGACTGTTAAAAGACAGCTGAATGACTGTTGAATGACAGCTGAATAACTGTTAAAAGAGTTGAATGACTGCTGAATCAGTCAAAACTGAATTGTTTGTTAAAACAAACAGGCTAAAACTAAAATTTTCAGAAATCTAGCTAAAAGTTAAAATAGGTAAAACAGCAGCAAAACCATCAAATCAGCACACAGTAGCCAGAAGCTAAAATAAAAAGCAATAACTAAATAAAATCTGAACAGTACGATATATTTTGTCTTATAAGGGCAACAACAAAAATATCATCTAAGTCAAGAATTATTTTGAAGATACAGTAAGAGAAAAAAAAAACATTGTAAATAACTTCTAAAGAGTCCTTTAGTTTGCTGTTTGCCAAGCGACTGAATGTGTTTTTTATTTTTTATTTTAATTTATTATTTACCCTTTATTTATATAGGCAGTGTCATTGAGTCATGAGAACTCATTTTCAAGAGACCTGTTTTTTGGAAGCAGATGGTGGAGGGTTAAGGGCCTTGTTTGGGGGCCTAGGGTGGGGCGAATGAGGGTGGAGGCAGGTGTGGGTGTTTCACCTTTTTCCACCCACATTTTTTTATGTTGTCGGTACCGGGACTTGAACTGGTGATCTTCCGATCACAGGCCCACCGTCTCTTACCACTGCGCCACCACTCCCCATCTACTTTCCAGCCTTTATCTATAGACATGAGGTATGGATCATGACAGAAATAACAAGTTCCTAGATGCAAGCAGCTGAAATGAGCTTGCTCTGTAGAGTGGCTGGGCTCAACTTCAGAGATAGGGCGAGGAGCTCGATCATCTGGGGACAGTAGAACTGCTGTTCCTCTAAATCAGAAGGAGTCTGCTGAGGTAGATGGAGCATCTGATTGGGATGCCTCCTGCATGCCTCGCTTATGAGGTTTTCTGGGTATGTCCCACTTGGTGGAGATCTCAAGACCCAACTTGCTGAAGTATACTGTATACTGTACACCCCCTCTGGCATGGGAATGCCTTGGGATCCTCCAGGAGGAGCTGGAGAGTATTGCTGGGAAGAGGAGTGTCTGGGTTTATCTCCTGGTCCTGTCATCGCCAAGACTCGACCACAAATAAGTCCAAGAAAAATGAATGGTAAACTACAAAGTATCTGCCACTGTCAGATCAGTGGAGACTGATTTGATTCACATCAGCTACAGAGGGAACAAAACGTTTGAGCCTTTGGCTAAAAAGCTCCAACAGCAAATTGTCTTAATGTATGTTTATATTGATGATGGAAAACTTTAGAAAGCATATTTTTCCCAAAACAGTCTCTGTGGGATGCTTGTTGTTAGAAAGCAACACAAGGTTTATTAATAAAAAAGGTATGTAGGCTCAATCATCAGGTAAATAAGATTCATTATTATTTGTTAATTTCTTTTCTCATCCAACACGCACATCTTGTTTCATTTTGAACAACTGTTGCCTGAAACAGACGAGGAAAAGTGATATGTCACAGTGACTGCTGGACAAGGGCATCAGTGACTCCCACAACCTGGAAAGAAAGGAACTGGTAAATATAATGAATGGATGAATGCAACTACACATTACAGTACAACTAGAAAGTTCCTGGAGAAACTTTGACGGGGGCTGCCAGGCTGGTGCCGAATAAAAAAAAAATTGTTCCAGTAATATATGTTTGGGATCATCCTAAGCTACCAGTATACCAAATTTCAGCTGAATATCTCCAAAAATGGCAGAGTTATCCTAGTTTTTTATAAAACAGCTAAATAGTAGCTAAAGAAATGTATAAAGAAGCTTAAATTTCTAAAAGGAAGTGGAAGGAGCTTAACATTTATTAGAGATCGTTGTGAGCTACCAATATGCCAAATTTCAGC
>JARVGV010001587.1:4244868-4264178 GCA_031762435.1 Hypsolebias longignatus | reverse complement strand
GTTCCACCTCCTCCCTCTCATTCACACACATGTACTCTGTCTTACTACAGCTGACTTTCATTCCTCTTCTTTCAAGTCTTCCACCTGTTCCCTGCGCTCACCAGATCTCATTGTCATCTGCAAACATCACAGTCAACAGGGATCCCTGCCTGGTCATTCCACATGACTAACTGTTCAAACGTCAACATCTTTTAAAGGAACAGTTCCAGAAGATGTCTCCCTTCAAAAACCTGTAAATCCTATCTCCAGCTTGAAACAAAATTAAAAGAAACCTTCCACATTTTTAGCACTCTTGCAAGGATAACAGTTGCTGTTATTTTCTACCCCTCCTCCTCCGTCCAGACATCATCTCCAGAGTGTTAATGCCTCCCAACATCACCTCCACATCCACCTGCACAGCTGCAACCCGCTCCCTCTGTAGATAATACACCCTCCAGCTACTGTTTTCTGCTCGAGTGAATATTATTGTTTGTTGTCTGCAACATTTTTCAATTTTCAATGCTTTCCTTTGTAAATAACCTTTTTTCCTTTGTTCTCCTTTGTACTTGAATACCTGTTACTGAACCTTTTACTGCAACCAATGATTTGTGAAATCTTACAGTGGGAGTGACATTAACAAACACGTTTTATTTTAGAGAAAAATAAAACATTTGCATACATTTGCCTGGTGTCGCAAACAAAACCGTGTAATAAAAAGCACTCACCACTCATTATTTCTTGACTCAGACACTACCAAGCGTACACTGAACATTATCAACATGTCTGCAGATGTTCACTCATTTCCTCTGCAGCCAACTAACTGACAGTCTGACAACTCAGCCTCCCATCGCTAAAAACATCACACAGTTTGACTTTTTATTATCAATATAATGTATGTCAGCAACTAATCAGATCCGTGCACGTTTTTGTTTTTTTGACAGGCTGAAAAATATGATTGACTTCTTTGAACTTAGCTGAAGCTGTTCAAAGTTTGCAGTTTTTTACTAAAGGATGCATCATTGGATTGAATAAGTGCTCTCTGAACAGCACTTTAAATTGCTGATGGACTCAGAAGCATATTTTTTTAATCTTTGATTAATCCAACTTCAATTATTAAAGTGAGCTCATCAGAAGCTGTCTGCGATTTTCTTCCACCCAAGAAAAAACTTTTCCACTTTTCAACCCTGCAGGTTTTCAGTTTTTTTTTTTTTTTTTTTTGTCATTTTACATTAAAACTCTTCGTGGCTTCATCTGGAACCTCAGAAAGATGGGAAATGTGCCTGAGATATTTGTAGTCATGTGAATAATTTAAAACATCAAAGTCCTTAAAAAAATATTTTCCTAGAAATAAAACATGTTAAAATGCAAAAAAAGTAACTTTGCCAAGTAAAATGTGCTGTGAATGTGTAATATGCAAGCATTGGTTGAGATCAGCTGGGAATCTCTTTCCAGCAGCAGGTGTCATACAAATATATATCTAAACCTTTTTCCAGCAATAGTATGAAATTCTAGTGCACCAAAAGTGCTACGAGCTGTCGCTGATGCTATTTGTGCTCACAAATCATGACAGCATTTTATGTAAATAACCATGTAATGTGGCAGCAATGCAAAGACTAATAAAATGGAGTCTGCATCAACTTGAGCTGTAAAAGTTTTAAGATTGCAACAAAGTGGAATGTCGTTCATAATCTTTTCAAAAGCTCTGAAGTGTCCTTTAAGAAGAGACAGCTCTCATTCCAGGATGTCGACCTCAGGACAAGCTTCTTACTCTCATCGTTTCCACCTGTTTGTTTGTATACAAAGTAATAACTCAACCAGTCACATTCTTCTGAAAAGCACTTTATTAAAATAAGAGCCGCTTCTGCTTTGAGCATGATTCTGACTGTCAGTTACTGACAGACACAAAAGCATATCTTGTCTAAAAGAAGCTTAAAATCAAAATCCTTGAAGTTGCACACCTTCACCAAACAGTTAAATTACCGTTTACCTTCACATTTATCTTGAATTACAGAGTTTTGCCTTTGAAGAACAGCCAGAGGAATGTTTATACACTGTGCAACTGATTGCCATATATTGTAATCCAGAATGCCTTCACTTTATCTGTTAACTGTGTCATATTGATGTAAAATGTAGCTTTTTGGTTAATGAAACCCAAGACTTAATTGAGATTGAATAAAAACAGCTGAACTGAAATGTCATTAAAACAGACCATTATACTATAAAAAAAAAGCTTACAATAAACATATTACCATGAGGTTTACATCACTTTTGTATTTGAAGGGCAACAGGAAGAAGATTTTTCATCATGCAGTGAGAAAGTGCACCAAACACTCTCCCTTAGCTCCAGCTTCAACTGCCAGCATGTCAGAAACAGTCATATGCTCCTGATGCTTTTAACAGGAATGGGTCAAATGAGCAGCAGGCATGCAGCCAAAAGAGAAAAAAGAACAGGCAAAAGTACAGAAAGAGAGTAAAGGGATGAAAACTACAAATTCAGGACCAGACAGATGGCTGCGCAAACACAAAGCACACCAAGACTACTTGACAATATGAAGTTAAAAATGTGTTTAAACTCAAGTAAACATGAAAATAAATGTTTAAATTGTTTGATTATGGTTACAAAATTGTAATTATACATTAAGATAAATTCCTTCAAACAGCTGTTTTCTTTGAAACCTCCTTAACTTGCTCTATTTTTTCTTCTTATTCTACCTTTAACTTCTAGCTAGCCTTTTGCTACTTTGGCTTCGGTAAATCTTCTACCACTTTTAGAATTTAACTACCGGTACTTTTTTGCGACTTTGACTTTTTGCTACTTCTAGATTCTAGATAATATTTTTAGCTAGTCATTTACTACTTTTGAATCCTAGCAACTCTTTTGTGACTTTTGGTTACTTCTGTATTACATTTTGCTACTCTTGGTTTTTAGTAAGCCTTTTGCTACTTTTAGCTTGTAGCTGCATTTTGGGATTATTGGCTACCTTTTACCCTTTTGCTACTTTGAGCCTCTAGCAAGCTTTTTGCTATTTCAGGTTTATAGGTGGCAGTTTGCTACTTTAAGCTTCACACTATCCTTTTGCTACTTTGGCTTCTATAATACTATATAATCTAGCATTTTGGGACTATTAGCTTGTAGCAATTCTTTTACTACTTTTAGAAGCTAGATGCAGGTACCTTTTTGCAACTTTTGGATTTTAGCTACTCTTTTGCTATTTTAGCTCTTAGATAATATTTTAGCTACTTGTGAAGTTTAGATACTCTTGTCACTTTTAGCTTTTAGCTATTATTTTGTTGCTGTTGAATTCTAACTACTCTTGCTACTTTTGGTTACTTTTTATTACATTTAACTAGCCTTTTGCTACTTCAAAATTTTAGATAGCATTCTGGGACTACTAGCTTCTAGCTATACTTTTGATACTTCTAGCTACATTTGGCTAAATTTAGCTTTTAGCTAGTGTTTTTGCTCCTTTTATCTTAACAACTCAGTTTTAGTTTTATTCAGCACTCATCATTCAAGGTTTCCAGTTTCTTGCTGCTGCTGTTACAACAAGGAAGTGAAGGAGAGACAGAAGAAATGTTATAGATTATATAAATCTAGCATCAAAAGCAAATAAATATAACTTTATTGTTTCCTAGTGAGCTGAACTGAAATAAAGGACATCAGAATCACATAACCACACATCCAGAATTCATAACAAGATTTTTTTTTTTTTTTTTGCATATTCTTTGTTGTTTTTGTCAAACTACAGAAATGTTCCACAGCTGCTTTTACAGTCCTGATTCAATCTGAAACTACTGTTTCTGAGCACACGGCTTTACCTCAACCACATCACCCCAATACAACAACAGACCGACTGCAGCGAGCTGAGATCAAGTTTGACCCCAAAGAAGAATTCAGGTCATGGAGAAAGAACTTCATCAGGTGCCGGAGCAGAAACACAGTTTCAGAAACTCAAAAACAACAATGTGTAGCAGATGTACAGATTACACAGCGACTGCTAGAAAAATGATCAAATCTAATCAAATACTGTTGAGAGGGAAAGTTTCACACAACGAACCCTCGGTTTGCTGCAGGGGTAGCACTGAAACGAAACAATCACCTTCACTCACAAACTGGAAACAGCAAGGGTCAAGCTCAGCAAAAAATAAACCACAAAGTGGAGATCAACACAAATCAGCTGTACTTTATATAACTAAAGGTAAGAAAACATTTTTAAAGTTCACATGAATGTTATTGCACTTAAATTTCAGTAAGTTACTGCCTATTAAACCCCATTATGAGATTATCAGGTCATAACTCTTTAAGATCTAAAATGGAAAACCTGGACCTATTTAAGACTTTTAAAAGTCTAAAATCGGGACGAATAAACTTTAGACTTCTTGGAACTTTTTAAGACCCTGCAGGAAAGCTCCTGATGGGTTTCCATTCACAAGTGAAGAGACAATCTTTGAAAATGCAGGAAAAACGAAGTGAATGAGACAAGTTTTCATTAACTTGGCTTGAAGCTACTGTAAATAACGAGGCAGCAAAGAATCACAACATGAATGTATTACCAGCAGAAGAAATTGTTCTCAACAGTAAAACATAAGTAGAAAGAGCTATGGTTAAAATCTCAAAAGGTTTCCAGACAGTTATGACCATTTTTCTATTCGGAAAGATTAACAAAAAAAAAAAAAAAAACTGTGGATGCCATTTTGAATTAGGTTGACTCAAAAAAAGTTAATCAGTTGTAGATTCAATAAAGTTTTGTTAAAATCCATCCAAGTTCATGACATATTTTACTAACAGACAATCAAGAGCACATGCAGGCACAGGCCCTTGGGCGACAGTGATAAACATGATCGCCCTTCCACCGTGCTACATCAGGTAGAACAAACCAAACACTGGCTTTAAGTATTTATTTTTTGCAGCCATCTTGGTTTTAGTGCACGAGGGGGACACTCTGTTGATTGTATTTTAAATTTATGCCACTCCATCTCATTACATCCTGAAAACTGGACGTGCAGGCGTGCAATTAAACAAGCCATAAACACGAAACTGTCGCTGTGAGAGCCACAATTCTTCACTTTAAGGTTTTCTGTTGGAGCCTGACAGGAGAGATTTGCTTCAATCGATGCACAAACGATTAATGAGGTTCGAAACCGAATCTAAATTATAAACATTGACTCATAATTTCAGTTGATTCTAACACGTTTAGTAACGCTGAGATCAAGAATCAACATCGAACTGTGAAAACGGCAAAGCAATTTCCCAAGTTGTTCCCATAGAAATAAATACCGGTAAATAATAAATTAAATTAAATCAACATTTGGACAAAGATGGTTGAGAAAAGCTAAATCATTGATGCTTCAGTCTTTAACCAATGTAATTTAATGGATGATAAAAGCAAAGCTGCACAGTCTAAAAATACCAATAAGAGCATTGAAACAAACTACTGTATACTGAAAAAATAAACCCTTCAGTCAAAGATAAACACAGCAGGTTCAATAGCAGGCTGTGCTTCATTATTTAAAAGACTAACAGCAATAATTTAAAGTTTACACACAACAAAAACAGATCTGTCTCTATTTCATCATTGTTTTAAATCTGAGGATTAAAAAAAAGAGGCGGAAACAAATTCAAAAGCCACCATGGAAATATTAGACATGATCAAACATGTCAGAATATCAAAGCCTCCTCTGCAGGGAGATGGTTGCCTCGGTGTGTGAGGTTTGGTGACAGTGGCAGCTCAACATGCACAAAAAGAAACACAAATACACAAATGTAGACCAACATTTATACCAGGAAAGCTCTGAGCAGCTTATTAAGATATAGCTAAGTACAACAATGGCAAATAGCAACCATACACATTTGATAATTTGTGATCAGAAGTATTATCCAGGTGGGTAAATTGGATTGGTGACAGTCACAATAACACAGCCAGAAGCAAATCCTGGAGACACAAAAATCTTAAAGAGTCAGGAGGAGGTGAAACGCATTTAATGTCTGATCTGCAGCCGTGATAAAACTACAAGTCTTGTGTTTACAAGCTTCAGTTAACTGACAATTGCTCAAATCAAAAATAAAACTGCGGTGGAATCAATTTCTCTGCTTCAAAGCAGACCACAAAGGGGAAAATGTAGATTTAATCATTTCTTACTCACATCCAAACAAGTGCAGCAAACAAAGATGAAGCTCAGCTGCAAGCTCGCTCAGACACACTCACGCACGCACACATTTTCACCGCACAAACACTCAGATACAGAGCGCATTTTCTAAGAAAACTATGTAAACACCAAATCCTAAAACTTTGTTGTTCAGCTAAAGATGGAATGCACTAGCTAACAGTTAAATGGTGAAAAGTGGCAAAAGACTACCAAATTTTTTAAAGTTACAAAAAGCACGTTAACAAAAGGCTAAAGTTTTTCCCCCTTTTTTTCCATTTCGGCTGCTTCCTTCATCAGGAGTCAGCACAGCAAACTACGTTGCATGAAGACATGGCAATTATTTTTACACCGGATGTCCTTCCTGACGCAACCACAGACCACCGAGCTACCACAGCCCTCTGTGTGGAGCAGAGAGCTGCCTTCTAGAGCACCCAAAGGACCAGATGGTGGGGATTAAGGGGCTTGCTCAAGGGCCCAAAGTAGGGCAAATGAGTGTGGAGACAGGTGTGGGTGCTTCACCAATCCCACCCACATTTTGACGTTGTCTGTACCAGGAGTTGAACCGGCGATCTTCCGATCACAGGCCCACCTTCTCTAACCTCTGCGCCACCACTCCCTCAAAACGCTGGCTAAAGCTAAATGAGGCAAGAGGCTAGTTAAAAGCTTTAACAAGCAGGACAATAGCTACAACACAAAAATGACAAATGTCTGATCAAATATAGCAAAAAGCAAGTGCTACATGCTAAAAGTAGCAGAAGTCTTGCTAAAACCTAAAAGAAGCAGAATGGTAGTGAGAAGCTAAACATAGCAAAGAGCAAATGGTTGACTAAAAACTAAAAGTATCCAAAGGCAAGCTAAAGGGTAAAAGTAGCAAAAGTGTAGCTAAAAGTTAAGATGCAGGAAAGTAAATACTGTAGAAGCTAAAAAAAATGCAAAAGGTAAAAGTGGTAGAACGGTAGCTATAAACTAAATGTAAGGAGAAACTAAAGCCTGAAGCAGATTTCAAACATAACAACATTCTTCACGAGTTAAAGCAATCTCAATGCATTTCCAATGATAAAATATTTGTAAATAAAGTAAAATATTTATAAAAGTATGAAAGTTAAGTCCTGACGCCCATCACCTGAAAGAGCGCAACATTTTGATATATGAATGGCTACAATAGCAAAAAGTAGTTGGATAGTAAAGCATGTTTGGAAAAATGAAAAAACAGGAAAACAACAGCGTTAATGCTGAATCAGCATTAACACAAATATTACTGTTCTCCCTTTTTTAGGTGGAACAATAACGTCCTGCTGCTTGTGTTTATGACGCAAAAAGAAACGGCTTGTCAAAAAATTATTTATTCAGAATTGAAAGTGCAAAACTGCTTTATGGAATAATTCACCCGAGGGAAAAAAAAAAAGTATTATTAAATAAAAACGCTGAAACTTCATGCTTTAATCAAAAACCTGCAAACTTTTTAAAAACCGCTTCAGCGTAAAGTGGCGTGGCCCGTTCATAAGCTTTATACGACCTGGTGTTTGTCAAAACAACAAGAGCAAAAAAAACAATCAATTTATCTGCTCTGGGAAAAAAAACGCATGTGTAATCAACTTTCCCTTCCACTGTAAACCGCGCACGCACACATGCAGCACTCACGCAGACACACAACTGCAGAAACAAACATGATGCTCAACCGCAGGCTGGTTTAAATGTTCACGATGCAGACACTCAGCTTTCTGTAAGACACTGGATATCACGCTGCTGCTTATTTTTACAATCGAACAACAACACGCTCGACTCTCTGCTGCATGAAAATATACACCAAAGGCAACAAAAAAAAAGCTTTTTCTACAAATCCACGTTTACAGAATGTTTTCAATCCTAAAAGAGCAAAAATACACTGGACAGAATGCAGAAAAAAATCACAACCTGTAAGTTTTGGCATCAACCCTTCAATCCTGATTAAACTACTCCAGTAGGAAGCTTCTTATTTACAAGCTTTAATTAGCTGATTATTTCTTAACCCAGATTATAAACACCCAATAAAATCCAGATCACATTAAACAACTGCTAACTTAATAATATTTAACAATGACCAGACTGACTTGTAAACAAGCAGGTGTTTTAATAAACATGATGTTCAACTGCAGGCTTGGTCAGACACACACACACACACACACACACACACACACACACACATATTGTGCTGCCTATTTTTATCAAGCAATACCGTGTTACGCTGCATGAAAACACCATTTATGCATCTGTGTTTATGCTGATATAAGACACACATCCTCATTTAGCCAGTCAGATACACTCTGCTTCAGACAATGCAAAAGATGTCACACACGCGACTCGGAGCTCACCAGGTCGTCCAGGATGGTGACAGGGAAATCAAACATGCACATCTTGACGGGCTGAGCGAGGGCTCTGTGCAGGTTGAACAGAGACTTGGCTTCCATGCTGCACACACTCCTCAGCCTGAACGCTTCGCCCAACACACATCGGTTTAAAAATAATAAAAACAAAATAAGGAGACTCCCCAGGTTGTTCAGGCTGCATGAATCCGTCTGAGAAAGGAACACCTTCACCTCCTCCTCTTCTTCACGTCCACCAACCCTCCCTCTTCCTTTCCCCCGGCCCCCCTCCCACCTTCTGGGGGTATTACCCAACAGCTCGGAAACGCTCAGCTGTAACGTTCGAACAGAGGCGCTCAGACTTGCCACAGATCTGCAGGCGCGTGTCCACCAAAGAAATCAAAAGCAAAACCACGCCAAATGAAATGCAGCATGTGCACGGAGGGGCTCTGCGTTACTGTCTGAATGTCTTCTGCTTCGTTATGCTGCAGCAATTTAATCAAGAGGGTTCTGGTCTGCTCAGGTTGTGCCAGACTGCCTGTGTGAGCCCATTTAAGATGGAGCAATGCTTCGGAGGCTGATGTATGAATCAGCCTCCTCTCTCATTAACGCCACCACTGCATGCGACAGCAGACATTCCTACAAGGTTATCAGATTTCCTTTTTTTTTTTTTTTTTTTTTGGGTCTGAAAGAGCTCAGAGAAGTTTGAAAACCATCCACATGATGAAAGCTGATTATTTTTTCTTCACCTCTAGTCATAAAGAGATTTAGGAACTCCTGAAGGTCCGGAGCAAGTGATGGGAAGTTTTGACAGTGAAGCTTGAGAATGGAAACACATCGTCACTTTAAATGTGCCCCATCAGTGTGAGTGACGTTACATGAACCTGTGACCTGAAAACTGTCATCACACCCTAACCTCCTTAATGGTCTTCTTCAAAAGTGTAACACTTGAGGTTGATGAAGAGCAAATAAAGCTCACGTTTATTCAACATCAGAGATGGATCTTGATTCAAACGTCACATTATGTCACCCTCATCACCAAATGTATACACGTTTTTAAATCCAGATGTGTGGCTGCAGAGAAAAGTACAATTAGGAAATAACAGCTGTAATGTTAATATGGGATTAAAATTATCTTTACTGAGAGATTATTAGAGCCAAATGTGACAGACAAATCTTAACAACTGGAAATAATTACAGTATAACCACTTTGTTTTTGTAACATTATGTGATTTACTTAAAATCTACTTTTTCAGTGTTTAGCATACACCAGCAAAAAATTAAATACCGTAATTTTCGCCATATAGGTCGCACCTTTTTGCATAAATTTGCACGTCCTGCAACTTATACACTGAAGCGACTAATATACATTTTTTCCCATATTTATAATCCAATTTTTGGCTGAGATCTGACGATTTCATTCATTCTGACATGAAAAATATTAAACATTACGATTTGCAGCCGCTAGAGGGCCCTCGAGCATTATGGCAAAACAAGTGTCTCATTAATAGGTAAAATGAGACACTTGGCTTGCCATACCCAGTCAACTTCGTCTCGCTCTGGAACTCGTGGAGCAAACGTCAAACCAGATGCATTTCATCGCGCCGCCCAGGTGAAATCAGCTGATTTGACCATCAAAGTGCATTTATTAAGGAAAAGTTAAACTAAGACACACTTTTACTATAATGTTGAGCAAACAAATAATTGTTTTTTAAGTGTTAATCTTGTTAAATTCTTGTTAAAAGTCCTCCCGTGCACACTCCCAGGGCTACCATTTGGCAGCCGATCGATTTTTGGCACAACACCGGCCCACGTTTCCATGTGGTCACATAAAAGATGCAACTTATAAGGCGAAGCGATTTATTTATGTTTTTTTCCAATTTATTAGACATTTTTGGAATGCTGCGACTTATACGGCGATGCACGTGTATGACGGAAAATACAGTACTTTCCTGGTGGATGTAACAAATAAAGGAACTGTTTTTTTTTTTTGTCTGATTTGATGTCTTTTCAAAAGCTGTTAATTAAGAATAAGAATTTATTTAACTTTCTTTTTTTTGTGTTGTGTGCAGCAGCTGTTAATTTAATGATCAATTAACCTGTAACTACTTTTACATTTACAGTAATTATTTATTTGAATGTCGTTAGTATTTAACCAGATCTCAAATCTAAAAGATCTATCTGAACCAAGAGCCTCAGAAGACAGCAGATTATTTGTGTTCTGGAATATGTCACACAAACATTTAGTGTCAAATTGTACATTACTGCTCAACAGATAACTCCAAGCGCAGATGGTTCAGACTTTTTGTTTTGAAACATACATTTCGAATGAATTCTTCAATCAACAAGATGATTATGTAATTAGGCTGAAGCGTTTTCTCTGCTGTCAGGTTAGGGATTAACAAAACACCTGTTATTAACGTATGCTAGATGTTTTGTTAAATGTGTGTGTTGAGGATTTTCACACAACACACACATACAACTGGACTCCACTTTAAGTCAAACTCAAGTAGGTCACGCAGCTTTTAACCCAAATGGCTGAAAATAATAAAAAAGGAAGTACATTTGGAAAAAATGCCTTGGAGCTGTGTATACCGTAGTTTTTCTCTAGCTTATCACATGAGTCGTGCTGTTTTTACATCAGCTCTTTCACCACTTTATGTTTTATCAAAAAAGCTAAACTTGAGCTGATTTCAGAGTTCTAGCTGAGTAATTATTAACCATTTATTTTGGGGGAAATAACTAAAATAATAGTGATCCTTCACTTAGAGCCATTTTATGGCTTTTCTCTCTTTCTTGCACACAGCTAATATTTGCATATTTACAGGACAGCTGGTCTAAATAATTTAAGTGCACGCTGGCTCTGTGTTCAACCATGTGGTCCTGGGGCGTTTAAACAAGCTGGTTTCAGAAGCAAACAGTGTTTGACTTGTAGATTTTAAAGAACGGCAGCGAGCGAAGCAGAAAATCAGCTGCTCTGCAAAGAACGCTGCATGGAGAGGGACAGCCGAGGAAGAAGATGGAGCGAAGTAGCAGCTGAAGGGGGGGAAAAGAACGAGCGGCTCTGAAAACACCACTGGGAACCGTTTTCAGATGCAGAGGCCGTCCCACGGCTGAATACTGTAGAAGAGTGGTTGTCATGGAAACAAGGAGGCAAAGCCAGCTCCTCGTAGGTCCCCCTCCTCCTCCTTCTTCTCCTACCCTCCCTATCCCTCTACAGATACATCATGACAGGAAGCCAGAACTTAACCTGCAGGTCTGCTTCCTGTGGACTCAGACAGAAACAGGATGGGTGGTTCAGGTGCACAGGAGGTCAGTTTATCTGAGACACAAGTGTTTGGCAATAAATAAAAAAAACATCTTTCTATTGCACATTTGAACTTATAATGATGATGAGAAACAAAATGAGGCTGAACGTTTGAGCTCATATTTATCCCCCAGTCTGTAAGTAAGCAAATAAAAAAACACACTGTTGATGTTGTAACTAAACAGCACCTGTTAACTTTTACATTCACTCACTTTTTCTGACTTTCACTTTGCAAGTTGCACTACCTGACTACAGAACACTTAAAATAATTAATTTATCATTAGTATTACTTTAAAATATGTTTTCACTGTTGGTAAACAAAGGCTGTTTTTTTACTATACTGTAGTTTATTTTTATTTCTTCAGTTAAAATAATTTCTCTGCAGCCAATAGGCTCTAATTTATTTATTTTTTAGACTAAATTTACAACATGTTGATTTTTTAAAATTTGTTATTAATTCCAAGGTTTGAATAAGTGCAGTTTTCAGAATATTTCACTTTATTTCAAACATTTTGCTCATAGAAAGATATCCAGATTTTTTCAATTTCTTGTAAAAACACACATTGTTCTTTATGTTCATTTTTCTATTTTTGTCTTCTTGTGCACACTTAGCTATTGTTTGTAGCCAACCTTTTGCTACTTCTAACTAGATTTTTACTATTTTTTGTCCGTGTATTGCTACTTTTAACCATTAGCATTCAGCTACTTTTAGATTTTAACTATAATTTTTTTCTTTTTTAGCTTTTACATAGTGTTTTGCTAACATTAGCATGTGATTTACTACTTTTAACTCTTAAGGCTCCCACATACTTGGGCATACTGTGCGTACTCCATGAGCCTAATGGACACTGCGCGCATTGTCCGCAGACAATTGAGACTTCATACTCGAGCGTACACCCTGATGGGCTGCAGCCCAGCTCCACAGGCAAGGGGCGTTTACCGTCGGGACAAATTGGGGTCACCGACATGGCACGCCTGGACTGATTGTCAGTTCACACAACATTAATCTTTTAACTAAACTTTTGTTATTTTTACTTGATGTTTTCTACTGCTAGCAATCATTAAGCTACTTTTAGCTCTTAGCTACAATTATGCTATGTTTATGTTCTTTGCTAGTGGTTTGGTACATTTAGTTCATGGATTATAGTCTTTTGGCTAGTCTTTTGCTACTTTGGGCATTTAGCTAGTGTTTTGCTCCTTTCAGCTCAAGTTTTGTTACTTTGGGCTTTTTTAAAGCTTATTTTAGCATTTAATCCTTTTTAGCATTTTGCTAACTTTATAGTGTGTTCTGCTATTTTCAAGGTTCAAGGTTCTTTATTGTCATTCACATCACATTTGGTGCATGAGGTGGAATGAAATTGTGTACCCATTTTGACGTTTAACTAAAGTTTTGCTCATCTTTAAACTAGTGTTCTACTACCTTTAGCTAACATTTTGTACTGTGGGATTTTAGCTAGAATTTTGTTGTGCTTGGCGTTTAGCTGGATTTTTTTTTTTTTTGTTAGTTTTAGCTTTTAGCTAGTGTTTTTTGCTAAACTTCACTAGTGTGTTGCAACTTCGGCTAGTACTTTGTTCTTTCTGCTTTTAGCTTGTGTTTTGCAACTTCTGTCTTAGCAAAAATGTTGCTTTTCTCTCCCCTTAGGCTTTAGGTTTTCTACATTTAGCTTATGTTTTGTTACTTTTAGCTTTTGGCTACATTTTAGCTTTAATGATTCAGGTTCTGCTTCTTCATTCAGCGTTCCTTTTACAGAAATTTTTTTTCTCTTGTGTTAAATCTAAACTAAAGTTTCAGAAAAATGTCATCTGTGTTGTTTTTATGTTTTTTTAATTGTTTTAATGTTATTTTTTATGGATGTTGAAAGTTATACTTTTATATTTGTACATTATGCCATTGCCATTATGATCTTTTTCATTTTGTTCTTATTTTGATTTAAGGCTACACAAATTTGTTTATGTATATTTTATATACAGTATTTATGAAACCACATCAAGTATTCTTGAATCCTAAATCTTAATTACTCACATATGTTGGGAAACAAAGTTTATTATTTCCTGATGCATGCGCAATAATCCAGATTGGTGTGTCCATTTTTTTTATTCTATTTTTGCTTTTTTATTTAGCAGGAAACATATAAAACTAAATATAAGCCATTAATCACTTTGTATTTTATTTTAATCATTGCATAAAATCTAGCTGGAGGATAAACTTTTATTGATTCATAAAATACTGTAAATATTTTTAAGCATTTTGAAAAATAATCATATGCATATTAAACTGATGATCTATATTAACTAATCAGCAGATTTAAATTCTTCTTATTGGAAAGAAGAGCTTATAAAATAGTGTTGCTGTTGTTGGTTTTTTTATTTATTTATTACCTTTAATCATGCCAAATGTGCATCTAAGAAAGAGAAGATAAACTGAAACATTTAACCATTAATATTAATTACAGTTATAAACATGTATTTAATCACACCTACAGATGTTTATGATGTATGTACGCACAAAGAAAATTTCTTCTGCAATGTAAATTACAAACGCAAACAAGCATCGGTTGTTTCTGAAACAATCCTGAAGTGTTTGCAGACCAGTCCAGAACAATTCAGACTGTTCCTCTGCTCCAGCTGGTTGTAGCACCTCGGATACATTTCCCTACGACAGAGCTCTCAAGGACAAAGCCTTTTTACACACTCACACAACTGCCCTTTCAAATAAAAAAACAAGTCTGATTCTTGTCACATTCCATCAGACAAAGCAGTCAGATATGCTCGGAGGGAAGTCCAGCTTTAAGAACAAAGTCCAGAAAGCAAACCACAGTTTTATCTACAACCACCACAAAAGTTGGAAAAAAAAAAAAAAAAAAGAAGTTATAAACTGTTTCAAAAGTAGATAAACATCAACAATTGCAGTGACAGGAAACAGCACTGAAACGGAGGGGACGAAGGAAGAATAAAGCAGTATCTGTGATGTGTTCGGGGTGAAACGGTCCTTTTAAATGGAGCTCAGCACTGACCTTTGACACAGTTTGATCGTGTTTACTTCACGACTCCTCACAGATTGAAGAGCTTTACAACAAGAGAGACAAGCCTGAGCGAAACGAGCTTCATCGTTCATTTAACCCACAGGACAGTTCAACTATCACCTTCTGGACTAGATCTGATGCTTTTAACCGATTACCATTAAAAGCATCTCTTAGAACATTACCAAAGTGTTGTACAAAATTATTATTTCATAGTCCCTTTTTTTTTTTTGCAACTTACAACAAAAGAGACAGGGAGACTGTGATGAAGTGAAGATTCAACGCAATCTGCTGCTTCCTTAGATAAATTCATTTAACCTTTATTTAGGCAGGTTAATCCCATTGAGAATATTGAAATAATTGAAATAACTTTTACTAATTGGCTTTTTATGTATGTGAATGTTTCTGTTCAGTGCTCTGAGGCAACTTATGTTGTTACTTGGAGCTATATAAATAAATTGAATTGAACTGAATAGAAGAAGGTCCATAAAATTGACTTTATTATAAACTAAAGGCCCGCCACCCTTTGTTATATAAACAGATCTGTTAGCACTTGAAGTACATGTTGAAGATTACTCTTGCCTACTGCCACACCAAATGTAAGGTCAATAAGTTGTAATATTTTTGTGTATACCAAGGTCAACCAGCTGTGCCATCTTGAATTGGGCTGACAACAAAGGTTAATCAGTTGTAGATGTACACCCACTCAATGGAGCAGCACCATCTTCTAAAGCGGAGATGCAAGTTTGTGTTCCCCAAAAAACATGTTATCTCTCCCAGTAGAAAGAAAATAGTAAAAAAATAATAATCATGTTTTAAACCTGTGCTACGTATTTTTCTTGCCGTGACTACGACAGAGCATTGAGTGAATACTAGTTCAGATAACGCGATAAGACAGACGCAGCACCATGAAACCCATTTAAATGATCTATTTTTCCTGATTAAACAGTATTTTTGTAATATCGCTCCGTCTCATTCTCTTCCCAGCTGTCTCGATACAATCTGACAGGTTTATCTGATTGTTCTTGTTGCCAACAACGTCGTAAAATGACCTGCAATTTTCAAAAGTAATAGAACTCGGCTTTGTTTATCGTGATTATCTCTACGATGAACCTGCATCCAGGACGTTCAGAACCGGCAGATGTTGATGAAACTGCTCTGTATAGAAAATATGACATATTTTTAATAGCACCAGATGGTTTGAGTTCTGGAGTCCTGTTGATGCCTCGAAATACTTGGGCCCTGATTTCAGTAATATCATCACAACACTTCACGAAACGTAATGCAGTGAAGCTTTGGGGTTTTTTTTATCTTAAAGCCGCAGCTTTCTTTTTACTGCCATCTGCCATTTTATTTTATTTTTTCAGAGCCCCCTCACAAGGAAAGCTGAAGTAGTACCACTGGAAACAAGAAACTCTCTTTTAAAAGCCCTACTCTGTTGTTTCAAATATCATTATTTAGGATTCAGTGTATGAAAAGCTAAACCTACAATATACTGTTTACAAAATTACAACACTAACCTAAGAAGCTAAACCACTTAACAGTGGTTGTGATGAATAAAATAAATGCATTAAACACAGCAGACAAAAAACAATTTGTTAAAATTAATCAGGGCAGGTGAAACAACACAGAGTCCTAAGCAAACATTTTGTAAACAAGCAGAAAACCAGATAAATATTCAAATTTATCTTATGTTTTTTTATCTAATCAGGTTCACAGGTGGCTGATACATATCCCAGCATGCAGTGGGCAGCAAACAACCCAAAATATCACAGAGCCAACACCCACACAGACACACAATTACACCCCAGCTATAACTCAAATATGCAGCTCACAAGAAGCTGAGTCCTTGAACTGAGCTGAAGGGATTTATCAATATTCACATTTACTGCCATTTATTAAGCTCCTGCTGAGCAACTAACAGAATAATTGACAAATGTATGCCTTAAGACAAGATCAACACAAGAACTGCTTGTTTGAATCTCACGTCTACAGCAGATGTGGTCTGTGAATAACGTCACCAACCCATCCTCTAATGAGCTCGACCAGCTGAAGGCTTTCAGTCTGCAGCTGAGAAAATCAGAGGCCACAAACTAAAATGATGGCAAATAAGTTCCCAAAGCCCACAGCTTTGCCCTAGGCCTATTTTATTTGTTAGAGCTTAAACAAGTGTCACTTCAGACATGTTTGATGAAAATACTTCAAGACATTTGAAGTCCTCTTAACATCACCAATGTGTCTTTTAAATAACATTTCAAGAGAAAATCCCCTAAAAAAATTAGAGCTTTTGCATCACTTTTTACATTTTAGGTCAATTTAGCAATGGTTTGTTTAATTAAAACATCAATTAGGAAAACTGTGAGATCATCCTGAGAGTTTTATTGAAATCAGTCCATTGTATCATGAAATATTTTCTTGAAGATGGACAAATACTGCACAGTGTTCTGGGGACTATACTCGGCTACTATCAAAGCAAATGTTGACCTAATATGTAACCAAACTGTATAGCCATGTTTGTGTTTAGTAAGGTTGCTCCAACTACCATGGTGGACATCTTGATTTGGGGTGGCTTTAAAAGTTTATCAATTGTAAATGTACATCCAATGATTAATTCTTTAAAGTTTAATCAGAATCTCTCCAAGCGGATCGTGACATATTTTGCCAACAGTCAAGACACATAACAGTGATAAGCATGCAAAACGTTATCACCCGCCCTCACCTTTTCTACAGTAATAATAGTACACTTGTTCAAACGATATGGTGATTTTATATAAACCTGCTGCACAAAATGGCACATCCAGCTCACCGTGCCAGTTTTAATCAATCCACGCTATTATAAAGGTGCAGGACGCCGCTTATCAAGGCCTGCCTAATAATATGCAAATGAGCCCAGGTGTGCGTTTAATTAAATTTGAACCTGCTCGCTTGATGCTGCATGCTGGTTGCTTACCTGTTTTTCCAGCATGATCATTCTCTCAGTATCATGACCTTCATGGGGTGAGTGTCCATGCGAGTCCACCGTTAAACACACTCCATTTCTGTCAGCATCTTCACGGATGATGAAGGGGGGGAAAAAACAACTTAAAATGAAGGTTAAAAAAGATGCTCCCGGCTAACTAGCTTTACCGTTAGGAGGCTAGTTGATCGCGATGCTTTATCCTGGAAAGAAATGACTCCCGCATGTCTTGACATCAATTGAAAAAAAAAAAAACGGCATTAAGGAGTGTTTTTTATCGTTAAAGAAAACATGACATTCGTCAGTGAACGGGGAGGAGAAAACACATCAAGCTGAAGGCTAGTTAGCGTGCTAGCATTAGCCGTCCAAACGCAGAGAAAATCAAAATTTTATTTGTCTCCTCGTGCCCTCATCCATTGTCGCTACGCTCCCTTCTAGACAAGCTCGAAAAAAAAAAATCGCGGAGAAGGCGTCCTTAGGCAAGGGCTCTCCCCGACAAATCCTCCCCGCCGCTGGACATCTTATTAGGGAGCAGAGAATCCGAGGAGAGAGGCGATGTGGGGCTCCAACCACTGTGACACTTAAATGGATGCTGCTGCTAGCGGAGAGGGATCTCCGCTTTCAGCAAGACGCTGTTGCTGCTGCAGCGGTCCGAGTAGTCCTTGGGAAAAACGACGCTCTTGAACGCACCGCAACCTGAGTGAACTGCTGCGCTGAAACCGATTCCAGATCAGTTTTAATCCGTCAATCTGTCCATCCATTATCTTTGACCCGCTTTTTCCTTTTTGTGTCGCGGGGTCACTCAATCAGTTTCAAGAAATACAATAGTTTTTACTGTTTGAAACATATTAATTAGACAAAACAACAAATCAACGCAAAAATATAAAGTTGAACTATTGTGTCTTATATTTGAAGTGGCTGTTTAAGGGTTTGGGTCATTTTTGGAACGACACTGCACTACTAATATTCAAGATAACAACGTTTGTGATGTTGGCATTGTTTTATCGTGAAATCTGTTTATTTTCACTATGTACTTTTGTTTTCATTGTTTTTTTCTGTTAATTTTGTACATTTTTCAGTGGACTGTTGACGCAAACTGCATGTTTTCTGATGTTTGTGTTGTGGTTTTTCACCTGTCTGTTATTTTGTAGATTTTATGTACTTTTTCACAATTTATATTTTATCTACTTGTGTCACTTCATATGTCTTGCTTCTCCGTAATTTCACGTTTCTCTTTATTTTACTGATCATTTAGGCTTTATGTATTTTTGTCTATTTGTTATATCTGTGGTGTGCACCTGACTGACAACCTCATGGGGCAACATCAGAGACTCTACTGTACTTCCTCATACGGCTGAGGCAAGCTGGTCTGGGAAGCTCAGTCCTCACCTCCTACAGGTGTGCAGTGGAGAGCATCCTGTGCTCCAGCATCAATGTGTGGCACGGAGGCTGCACAGCTGCAGAAAGAAAAGCTCTGCAGATAGTGGTGAAGGCTGCACAGAAGATGTTGGAGTCAGCCTCCCCACCATCACAGACATCTACACCTCCAGATGCAGGAA
>JARVGV010001587.1:4233235-4244476 GCA_031762435.1 Hypsolebias longignatus | reverse complement strand
TATCTTATTACTGTTTTTCTTTTACATTTTATACTTTTGTTGGATGTAACTGGGTCCTTGTGTACACAATTTCGTTCCACCACATACCACATATGACAAACAAAGAATCTTGAATACATCTCTTTAAATACATTCAGTGTCATCTGAAATGTAGTTTTACACCTTTTTAGTTAGTTGCACTGCTTTTTGAATGCATTTGTTGATTTGTTTGTGTAGGGGCAGTTTTTAAAAATATTTATGGTGTTTTTATTGTCATTTTCTGTCATGTTGAACTTGTTTTGTGATTGTTTTTTTATTACGTTTACGTGTCTCCTTGTTCTTCTTAAATGTCTCCGAGTTCACTTTGTGATCGTACAACAAGGTTAAAACAATGTACAGGTATTTAAACTCGGTTCAAATTATTCTTCCAAACATGTTAACTGTCGTTGCTTCTGTTGGTCACTGAAGGCAGCGCTGAGCCTGTCAGACAGCACTCAGGGGAGCAAAACCCATTATCGCGGTGCATTGTGGGTTTTACGTAAAAGCAACATGGCAGCCGCCTTGGTCAGACCACTTTGTAAGGTCGGCCAGTCTTTTCTGGAGGCTCCATCCGTCTGTCGGTCCGGTACCGTCTCTCGTCTGCTGGGTAATGTCAGCGGACATGGGTCCAGGAGTGCTTACGGTACCAGCGGCCCGGGGTTCCGGTCCAAACTACTTTCTTCTGTGCGGGCAGGAGGCGGCAGGGCGCTGGGCTGCGCCTTTCTGCTCGGCGGAGGTTTAGGTTTATACCAAGCCTTGAAGCTGTCCGTGGAGCAGCACCTGGCTGAGGAGGACAGACATGTGAGTCCAGAACCGATGGTCCAGGACCCGATTTGGGTTCTGGTGTCACCTGACTGAGGGGTATCCTGTTGACTAGCTGAGTTACAAACGTTTTACAAAGAAAACATCGTGTTTTTTACAGTCTAAATGTAGTACTGTGCAGAAGTTTCAATCTTAGTTTGTTTTTAATTCAACAAACCAATTAATCGACTTTAAGTGGCCAATTTGGGCCAAAATCTGTAATGTGTTGAGAAACAACCAGACCAACCTGCTTATCTAACCTAGTATATGAGTCATTCAAAATAAATAAAACTGAACTTGAGACTTGAGTTGGTTCGGCACATTACAGATACAATGCAAAAAATCTGTTTTAAATAGGCTCTTTAGACATTTGTTACTAACCGACTGTCACAAAGACATAATTTGTTCCAGTTTCTTTAATTTGGTGTATTAATACAAACAAAAATAGAATCATTTGACACAAGTAATTTTTTTAACCACACCAAGTTAATTATTAAATAGCTGTAAACGAGATGTGATGTGCAGCATCTCTTAAAATAAAAGTTGAAAGGTGATGAAGAAGACATGTTTGAAAGTGTTAGGATCGTGGACAAAGAAAAGTTTTGTCACAGTTTGATCAGCCCAATATCTGGAGAGTGTCTGACTGGGAACTACTTGGTGTTTTAGTTCAACTATGATCCCAAACACACTTCCAACCTGTTACCTCATCTTGACATATTCGGTTTTCCATAGACGTTTTCACATCTTACTGCGTGTATTATTTTAAGATGTTTAGGAAAACACTGACTTGTCTCACCTGTCACGATCGAGATTCAGCTTTTCCTTCGCTGCCTTATTGCAGGTTTCAGAACAAGGTTTAAAGCTGACCATGTATCAGTACAAAACCTGCCCGTTCTGCAGCAAAGTGCGAGCGTTTTTGGACTACCACGGGCTGCCGTACGAGATCGTGGAGGTGAATCCGGTGATGAGGCAGGAAATCAAGTGGTCGTCGTACAGGAAAGTCCCCATCCTGATGGTTGGGGAAGAGCTGGTAAGCCATTAGCCATAAGCCATTTTGGAAGTATTTTTTAATGTACTAGTATCACACACAGGAGATAACATTCATGATGTTTTGTTTAATTGTGGCTCCAGCTTATGTCAAAGTGATGTTCGTGTTCTGGGTGCATGATGTTCTTCCTTTTGGTGTTTATTTGCAGCAACTCAACGACTCATCCGTCATCATCAGCGCCCTCAGGACCTTTATGATCAGCAAGTGAGACGAAGTTTCCTTAAAATGCTGTTTTATAAGAAATTAACATGTGATATGTTTTTTTTTTTATATTTGTGTGGAGTACGTCACAGTAAAGATTTATGTAAAGTGGGTGCTTATATTCACAAGTTTAGTATAACTCATTCATTTCAAATATAAACTAATTCCAAAAAAGTTTTGTGAAATGTAAACAAAACTGAACGTAATGATTTGGAAACGTCATGACTCCATGTTGGATTCGTAACAGAACATAGTAAACATTTCAGATGTTTCAAACTTTCTGTGATCCAGGGGGAAAAACATGACCGACATCATTCGCTGCTACCCAGAGCTGAAGTATGTGAATGAAAAGGGCAAGGAGGTGACGGAGTACAGCAACAAGTACTGGCTGATGCTGAGCGAGGACGAAAACAACGTGACTTACCCTGAGAAGGGAATGCAGAAGTAAGTAAAGGGTTAAGGCGGTAGAGTAGTCCCTCGCTACTTCGCAGTTCGTTTATTGCAGATGTTCAAAGATTGGACATGACACAATTGGCTGATTGATGGACAGCTTGCCCAACACGACAGAGAACCACTTCAGCATTGAACCAGATCTACCAGCGAACAGCAGGTCCACTGTGTCAAAAACAGCTGTAAGGTCCAGCAGCACCAGAGCAGCTGGACACTTTACATAGCATTATCATTTTGGACCTTTAGCGGGGCTGATTCAGTTCTATGACGAACTCTAAAATGAGACTGAAATTATTCAACAATGCCATGTTTTTCCAAGACAGGCTGTAAATGCATAAAAACAACTTTTCCCAAACCTTAACTATAATAAATTCTGAATTAGTTTGATTCGAAGAAGCTTCAAGAAAAAAAAAATCAACTGGTGGACTTAAATTTAAATAATTGCTGTGACTTGAACAGACTGGACACCAACATGATGCTGGCTTGTAGAGGAAACTTACTGTTCTGTTTTCAGAGAGGAAATGAAGTGGCGTCAGTGGGCTGATGATTGGCTTGTGCACCTAATATCTCCAAATGTGTACCGAACCACCGGTGAGGCCCTGGCCTCCTTTGATTACATCGTACGTGAGGGGAAGTTTGGTAACGTGGAAGGCTTCTTTGCCAAATACGTAGGAGCTGCAGCGATGTACATCATCTCAAAAAGACTGAAAAGCCGGCAAGTCGAATGTTTTCTGCCTAAGATCTCATTTCTGGTAGTTCTTGTTACGTAGTTTGGGCATGAACGGTTGATTTTCCTTCTTCGACCCAACAGACACAACCTGCAGGACGACGTCAGGCAGGATCTGTACAAGGCCGTCAACGACTGGGTAGCAGCTATTGGCAAGAACAGGAAGTTTATGGGTGGCGATCAGCCCAACCTGGCAGATCTGGTGAGGAAACACTCCAACTTTAGCTTCTGTTTACAGATGAAAACTGAGCCACGTACATTATTTACGTCATTGTTCATCCACAGGCTGTGTTCGGAGTCCTCAGAGTGATGGAAGGCCTTCAGGCATTTGATGACATGATGAAGAACACCAAAGTTAAATACTGGTACACACGTATGGAGAGAGCAACACTCAACCACGAGGGTGGATCACAAAGCCCTTCCAATCACTGAACCTCTAACGGACAGCGACCGTAACTGTAACCAACCGCAACAGAACCAGAAGGTCTGAGAAGGATCACCGCCAGTCTGACTGGCTTCCAGATGAGTTAAAATGTGTCACCGTGTAGTGACAGCTGCTTTGTGGGAAAACGTTCAAATTCGCTTTATCAGCTTGGCTCTGATTTTAGTGACACCTACTGGTGAAGCTGGAGAACTGCATCGACACCCATAAATCACGTCAACTTCTCTGGATCTAATTAGTTTTCAAAGTCTAAATAAATAACTGCAACTATTAAATTACAGTTTTATTTCTTAGCATAAAATATTTGTGCATTTAGAAGTAATTTGATCTTGTCCAGACATCAAGAAGTAAAAAAAAAAACTTTTGAATCCATAAACTTTTTTTTTGGGGGGGGTGGGGGGGGTAGTATTAGCCACAATAGATGTAAAATAAATTCTGCATCTTGTATGTTATTTCTTGATAAAAGTGAGTGTAAACTTCACCATTTTTAGAATTATTTATCTAATTTAAACTTTGATTCATTTTGTTCAAGGATAAAAAATAAAAAAACAAATTTGCTGTTTAAATGTTTTCCCCCTCTTAAGTACAAACTTTGAAGGTTTAAGCTTCTAACATCTACAACAAACAGGGGTTGATTTTTGGCCACATGGAGCTTTAACACAAAGTCTAACTGATTATAAAACTGAAACTTTTGTTGACTGTTCATTTTCTGTTTTTAAGCTCATGTTCAGAATGTCTTGTTTTGTTCGAGGTTCATTTGAAGCACTAAGTTTGCTCCATTCAGCAGGGAATAAACGGTTCATGCAGTAGACATTTTCTAGTTTCTGTGCTGGAATATTTAGTATCTCTATTTATTTCAGATGAATGTTTGTTGTTTGTAACTGATTCTGGATCAGTTTAGCAATAAAGCTGTTCTCGCCTGGGCTTAAACACGGTGCAAGGACTGTCAGAACGCACGTCCCGTAATATGCAGTCTGTCTACTGCAGATTAATTGAATTACTGTGTTGCAACAACTTATTGTGAAATAAACTTTAAAACAAAACTTGTTTTTGTTGCTAATTCCTAACAGAGTTATGAGTAACATAAAGAAAGTGTACGTTTCTGATGCTGCTGGAAGTAAATTTTTACAAAACAAAAATCTGAAACAAATATCAGATGCAATAAAACATCTTGATATGTTCTAAAAGTAGCTTAAGACGACTAAAAGACAGAACAGCTGTACCGAAGCAGATTTCAAATAGAACATTATTTAAAAGAATTTAACAGAGCTGTGTATTTCTATTCGGAAAATATTAAATACTGTATAAGAACTACAAAAATAAAAGTTGCAGCATCCGTCCTGCATGAGCTGAATGTTTTGATATAAAACAGCTAAAATAACAGTATACACTGTACTGTATAGGCATTAGATTGAAGAAGAAAAAAATGGAAATAAGTGATTCAGCATTTTAAAAGTGTAATTAAAAAGGAACTAAAGGTTTGTATAAACTTCAGTTTGTTTATTGAACAATTCTGTGATTAAACTCTTTGTATGTTTATTTTTGAGTCAAATTCATTAACGATGATGGTACAAATGGATTCATGAAATAAATAGCAAGCCCAAATTTATCTAAACTTGTGCTTCGGAAAAAAAAACAAATTCTGTAACAAAATACTGTATGAGCAAATACTGTATGGAAATAAAAAAAAAAATTCACTAATTGGGAGGATTTACATCTCAGTGCCTCATCTCGTCCTCATTAAAGCTTAAAAACATCCGTGCACTTCAGAAACAACTGGATGACAGAACAGATGAGACAATGTCAGCAAGTGTTCATCATTCATGATGATAATGTAGTGATAACTAATGATAGTTTCTTATGCTGAAGTGATGAAACGGACGGAATATAAAGCTTAAAAGATGATGATCTGATTTTGACATATTGACAATATTTATCTTGCATATGCAAAACTACAGAACCAATTATTGGATTTCATTAGAAAAAAGCCTGAGTAATCCCAACTAATGGGAGGATCCTCATACACAAGCCTGCAGAAAACATTCCTTTAGTTTAGGATATGCAAATACAACTAGCTGGAGAGTCCTCTGACCTGTCTACGTCAAGAATCAACGTTAGAAACAAAAGCTACTGCCTCACTGAGGATTCCCAACATCACACCAGCAGCCATTTCCATGCTTGTCCGTTTTATTCAGTTCTTACAGGCGTCGTGCAGCAAAGCGTCGTCCTGCGTCACGACCTCCAGAACGTGGAGCTCAGCTGGCCTTTGGGCGGACTGATCTGTCGGTTCTGCAGGGACGTCTGCGCAGGGGGGAAAAACAAGTTGACTTATTTGTTCACGTTGGATTTTCTCATCCATTGCACACTCAGATGACCTCCCTAATTCTGTGTCTGATACTGTGTTCTGCATGACAATAAATAAAATTACAGAAACGTGCAGCTTCATTTTCTTTGCGGTTTTAAAATCTGTTTTGACTCAGCCCCATGAGATGCTTTATTTTCATCTGAGTTTTATAAAAAACTATTTCATGTCTTTAATTCAGACTGAAATATTTTTTATTGGTTTAATACTGTAACAAATATCTGCTGGAACCTTCCCCTAATTTCTTTTCCTAATTCATCTCGGGACAATAATTACTGTCCACTGCCAAAGGTGAAAAGGACAATCTTTTTTTTAATTCGTGTCTGGATCCAGAAGGTGGATTTTTGGAAAACTTTCAGGAAATAATTATTGGTTTCACGCCTACAGCTGATTCAAGATGGCCGCCACAGTTAAATTTGAGCAAACACAAGAACAGCTTTAACTTGGTCAAGTTTACAGACAATTTGGTGTGATAGCTGCAGAGAGTCATCCCCGTCACACATTCCAAGCACCAATGTATTGTGTAACGGCTTTAATTAAACTTTAGCCATCAACCCTGCCTGCCTGTTAGCAAAATATCTTATGAACCACAGGACAGATTTTGAGACAACTCAGAAAAAAATCAGATATATGCCTGCAGCTGATTATAATATCTCAGTAAGGACAATATCTACTGTAAAATTTGGTGTAGTAGCTGAGAGCCATACTCAACACATACCTTAAGCACTAACTGATACAATATGTTAAACTTTGGTATGCAAGAAATTATCGAGTTTTTCTGTTTGAGAAAAATAATAATGTCTGCTATAGTAAAAATCTTCTTGATTTAAATTAGCTTTTTTTATCCATTGTATTTGGTGTAAAAAGTTTAGGCAATCGTTTCCTGCATTGAAGTTTTGGCCAACGTCTCTGCTGCATGAACCCCCCAAACTCAGTTCAGAGAGTAACCCACCTCCAGAAACTGCTTCAGTCTGATCACTGAGCCCATCTGTCCACTGCTGGTCACAGCTTCAATCCTGGAACAAAAGTTTCACAAACCAAACGGATTTATTTCCTCCCCAACAGCTAAAGGAAAATCATTTTAGCCCTCTGAGTGAACGTGTTTGTACCTGGGGAAATACTCGGTTCTCAGCAGCAGGATGAGCTTCCAGAACTGAATCTGGTACTGTTTCATCAGCGCGTTGCCACAAACCTGCAGGACACACGCAAAAAGCATTTTCTAACAGTTTAGTTACAGCCACAACAGGAAGCTAAAATCAAATGTGCAGATTTTTAAAGCAAAAAGTAAATAAATTAAAAAAATGAATGAAAAATCTGCGCTTAGAAAAGTTGAGACAAAATCTTGAAGCATATTTTAATCAATTTAGAGTTTGATTTAGGATGCCAGATAGCAATTTAATTCAGATCAGGAGCTTTTGTTTCTTTGTTGTTGTTTTTTTTTAATACAATATACAGATGGTATCCCACAATGCACTGCATGATAACCTTACTTTCACCTGGAGAAGGACCTCCAGACTGAAAATTTTTAAATCTTCATAAACTTTTTGCAATTTTCCCCCAAAATTGTATAATTTAATATCCTTTTAAACAGAACTTCTTGACAAAATGGAGCACATTACTGTATGAGACGTTCAGCTCAGACAGAAACTGATTTGATTTGTTTAAAGAGCAGGACTCGCCTCCAGAAAGTCAAACAGCAGCGTTGCAGTGATGTCTGCTAGAGGCTCCATGTTGAGCATCTGAGCAAACCAGCGCCAGCCGTGGTTCAAGCCGTGAGGAGCAAACTGATCCGCAACAGATGAGAGAAAAATCAGCGTCAGTCAGTCGTGAGGTGAGCGTGATGTCAGCAGGACGTGAAAAAGTTTTTACCCCTTGCTTGGTGCCGTAGGGCCACTTCAGCTGGATCAGAGCAGCGTAGAGTCGGATCATCCCAGACATCCTCTTCAGAAAACTGTCCTGACCTTCGACCCCGGAGTCGTCCACGCGGTAGCCGAGAATCCTGTTGGAGGAAACGCGATAGTTTTTCAAAAAGGATGGAGTTTAAAAAATAAATTAAAAACTGCAGCGATGCAGTTTTTTAGAGCCACTCACTTCTGGTACTCCTCCACAGATGTGCCGTCCTTCATTGGAGGGTAGTGGGGAACTGCGTACGGACATTTCTTATGCAGGTGGGCCAGGATGAGGTCTCCCACCTGGGGGTGCAGCTCCCAAATCCCAGAGGCCACCACGGCGATGGGGAAAGCTGCCTCATGGTGAGACGCTACCTCCTCCTCACCTTGTTTCTACGAGAAAAAAAGACGAATAAAAGATCTCGAACCAAGATTTACTTGGTCAGCTGAAATCTGCTAAGACAATGAAACTGAGTTGTTAAAGCTAAAAGAAGCAAAACCCTAGCTAAAAGCTAAAGAGATTGGAATAGCTAAAAGCTAAACAAAAGCAAAGCACTAGATAAAAGCTAAAAGTTGAAAGACACTAGCTAAAAAGCAGAGGACTTAGCTGAAAGATTAAACAAGCAAAACATTAGCTAAATATTAAAAGTAACAGAACAGGACACAAGAGGAAAGTCGAAAAGCATTAGCTAAGAGTAGAAAAATACTAACTAGCTAAAAGGAACTAAAGGCTTGATAGAAGTAAAATGCTACTAGAAGTAAAAAGTGGCCAAACCACAGCTTAAATGTAAAAATATCCAAATACTAGCTCAAAAAGTAAAAACTCCAAAATGCTAAAACCAAAAGCAGAAAAAAATATTTAAAAGATAAAAGTAGTAAAAGGCTTGTTAAAAAATAAAAGTAGCATTCAAAGCCAAAAATAGAGCCAGTTTGTTGAAACAGATTTTAAAAGATTGAAGCGATCTGAATATATTTCTCTGAACGTATTTGTAAATAAAAAGTAAATATTCTAAAATGTATAAAAGTTTTTTAAAAAAAAAGAAAAACTCGTCATATCACCCATTTTCTGAAAGAGTTCATATTTTTTAGACAATTTTATTAATCTTTAACAGCCTTTATCAGTTTTATCTAGTTTTACTTACAAAAAGTAAATTTGTTTTGCCTCAAAATAATAACATGTTTTTGTTTGTTTTGTTGTTCCAACATGTTTTCAAATCTACATTTAGGTTTTAAACTGGTCTAATCCGAACAAAAGGTTCAACGTACGGTTTGATTTTCAACTCTGCAAAGTTTAAATTTTTGATTACATGAAAACGTGAAAGTCTTAAAGATGTGAAAAATAAAATGATCAGATGTATTTCAATGGGAGGTCATTGGCTCCAAGTGATGGGAGTTCTTCAATGAAAGTCTGTTCGTTTTGAAGACTCACCACAAACTTCTCGGCCAGTTTGTAGCTGACAAACGCCAGACTTTGTGGATGCTGTGAGGTGGACACGGACTTCCCACCGGACACCACGGCCCGTCCCGACAGCAGCTTGTCGATCCTGTCGAAGATTTCCCGGAGCTGCGATCCAGAGTTGGTGGAGATTTGGCTGACGGGGATGGTGGCTGCTTTCTGGAGCTCTAGCTTCAGCTTCTTCGTCTGAGCCCAGAAAAAAAAAACTGTAATTAGAAGCATCTTCACAAATATTTACTCAAGTATCAAAAACAAACTGTGTTTCGTATTTGTTAGGATCATTTTTATTATCCTTGTAGCTCATTAAATAAATATGCCACACAGAGGAGAGGTAGACAACTTTCTTTCCCCAGGTTTAATCTTGCAAGATGGAACAGAGGTTGAAATACGAGCAGGCAAGATGTTACATGACGCTTCGTCTCCAAGTCTGTTCACCGACAACATAAAAGAGAATCTTTTTATAACAATTATCAGACAGACCCGGGCTGCTCTCCAGCTTAGGGCCTCGAGTTTTCTCTGCAGCACTCTGATCCAGACAAAACAACTCTTTAACACACACACATTTGACTTCAGTAAGAGGAAAACATCTGTGACCTTTCACATCTCCATCAGTATTACTGTTAGAGCAGCTCTTATTAAAGAGTTGCTGCTAAAAGAACTTTCTTTAAGACACTAATCATGTTTGATTTTTTTTTTTTTTTTTTTTAACTAAAGCTTGATCGGCAAACAAATTATAAAACCCACAATGATTTACAAGTAAATTTGATTTTCACGTCAGAGCTTTGTGAGCTCCCACAAAGTTTACGACGTATAAGTTATAAAAATGCTCCTGCTGGCTGCTAATTGCTTTGTATAAAAAAACTGGGCTGAAAATTTAGCCTCAGTCATAAAATGCTCAGTCCTGACAGCTTCAAAACATTTATAAAAGTCTGAGTTAATGTGTTTGGGTTTGTTGTTCATTAGCAGCGTAACTCAAATGATCTGTGGCCACAGGTGTAAAACAGATAGAGGTGCACGAACCCACCTGGGCATCCTTTGGGGAGCTGAGCTGTTCGAAGGACTGAGTGCACTGCACAGCAGAGTCTTGCAGCTTCTTGTACCACTTTATGGTGCTGTCTTCAGCGTTGTTCTGCAGCCCTGTTGGAGAAGTCGTGGTGAGAAACACTTAACACCAAAAGATTAATAGAAACTACAACCACTGCCTACAGTGCTGTGGCCTCCAAACCTGAGGCTATGTTTCTCGATCAGAAAAGGGTGGACTGAGTTTGGCCTTAAGTGGAGGATCTTGACCCAAGGGCAGCAGCAGGGCTAATTGAGGCACACTGTGCCCCTTAGGGCTGGCGAGGAGAGTAGAACTGCTGCTCCGATATGTTAAGATGAACCAGTGGAGGTGGTTCAAACACCTGGTTAGGATGTCTCCTGGACGTCTCCCTGTGTACAGTAGGTGTGTCCTTCATGAGGCAAAAGCCTTGGTCCAATCAGGAAATTGAAGGAATTATATTCCTCAGCTGGCCTGGAAACGCTTTGAAGTCCTGTCAGCGGAGCTGGTGGAAGTGGCTGGAGAGAAGACCGTCTGTGCTTTCTTGCCAAGACTGCTACTCCCACGACCCAAACAAGCGAAAGGTGGCCGCAAATTAACATTTTATGAGATTTTCTTGGGATCAAAAGCTGACTATTCTGTTAACAATTCAATTCAAATTCAAAAATACTTTATTGATCCCAAACGGAAATTAATTGTTGCTGTAGCTCATCTTGGTTTCATTAGAGTTGTTCTAGATCAGGGGTCTGCAACCTGCGGCTCTGGAGCCACATGCGGCTCTTTGGTCCCTCTGCAGCAGCTCTTTCAA